>JAWZTD010000097.1:2677275-2687603 GCA_035221335.1 Echites panduratus
CTCCTAAATCCATCCTCATTTTAGCTAAACAACAGCTTGATGGTATGTACTACCCATGGTAATATATTATACCATAAGACCTCAAAAACCATTCCTCCCTGGGTCCATCTGAATTCGAACTAAACAGCAGCATGTGAAAAATACAACAAAGAGCCTGTTGCATTATCGTGAGCACAAAATTTCAAGCAAGTAAAATCTTTCCAAAATTGAGAAAATATTGAAACTATTACCCCCCCCCCCCAAAAAAAACCAACAAAACTGCAAAGAAACAGGAAAGTATGTAGTTTAACTGGCTTGAGCTCACAAAGCACCCAGCACAGGAGAACAGAAAATACTAGAATTCAATTAAAATTAATTGCAAAAATTATATGCATTTAAAAGCAAAACCCAATGGGAATATGGTGTATACCTTTTCTTTAGCCATCTCAGCTGATCTTTCCTTGCTGTCATCATCTCTTGATGATTTTGCTTTCACGGATATATCAGCTTGCTCCTGTAGAACTGCATACATAGTCTGCACTGTGTCTAGTAGAAATCGATCACCCCCATGCCTTGCAACAAAGGAAACAGAAACTGGGCATTTTTCATGAATTCCCAAAGGTACTGCAACCTATTACACAAAGGGAGTATAAAGATAGTCAAAGATAAAACATGAGCTTGCCACTACATAACAAGGATCAAGATTTTAGTAGAAAGTCTAACCTGACAACAACCTGACATGCTAGCTAAGCTTGTAAGGGTATATGCTCTAATCTGGTATTCGTCTGACGAAATTTCCTTTGAACCGAGTTTTGGGGCAAGATCAGATGTAGTAGGGATGACCAAAATCCCATCATCCTATTTAACATCCATGCAAAGAAAAAGACTTAAGTGATTACTAGCCTTCAAATTTTGGGATAATAATGTTTAGAAAATGCCATTATTTGCCAGGCATAAAGCACTCTGGAAAAGAGATTTTAACATAAATGTTCACCTACAAAGGTTGAGCTAAGCTTTGTGTCCACTGCTCCAAACTCATGAAACATGATCAAAGGCAACAGGGGATTTTTTTTTTTTTTTGGGGGGTGGGGGGATCATGAGAACAAGAAGGCAATAGTAAAAATCAATTGAAGTGTATTAAACACACACGGAGAAAGAGAGAATTCATAGAAAAATTAAAAGCTACTACCTCCATTCCATAAGAATAGTCACATTTGTTATTTGCACGAGTAATACGAAAAAGGTTAGATTGAACTATTTACTAGTTAAAAAAGACTAAAATACCCTATATTGGAACTTGAGAAATAAAAGAATCAATTAACAACTAATGCACTCATGATTATATAAATGTGACATGGCATAATTTGAAACAAATCAAATATTCAAATGTGACACAGACCAGAGACCAGACAAAATAAGATACAACCTGTCAGCAAATCTGTAAATAGACCACTTCTCAAACTAATACTAAGTTCAATTGTTCACTTGCAACCTTATGAAACCATACCTTCAAAAGTAGATTGAGAGCTGTCCGCATTTCTTTTATCACTGATTGGCAATCTTCGACCTCCTTTTCTGTCACATCCAGTCCATCACGTATTTGGGCTGAAACAACAGGATCCAAAGAAGGCTTCACAGACTTAATCCATTCTCCATGATTCCGTTTGAATTCATGTCTGTGAAAGATATGAGTAAGTGTAAGATAATTGGAAGCAACATTTCCTGAAGCTTCCAAACCTGATTATCATGACAACAATCTAATATCAATCAGGAAACTTGTTAGACTCAAAAAACATACAAGGCAGGTAGTGAGATATGTAATTCCGTATTTTGATGATATGAAATGAACATGTTAAGATTATTCAATAGTTCTAATAACCATAAAAGATAAACATAGAAGAGCGAAGAGAATGATAACAGAAAAACAAAGGAAAATGGACTATAATTGAAATAGAGTACATCAAGAAAGAGAACTGATCATGAACAACACCAGAGGTACTTGTGCCCATGTACCCCTGAAATAGTGTCCTGCCTTCAGAATTTATCTTTTAAATAGGCATGTCATATGGCTTCTTTATGCCATAAACCACATGATCCTAGCACAGTCTTAAACACAATAAATATTACCATCCATACATTAAGGTTCGATAAAACATTGATGGACTTATCTTTTCAGCAAAGTTTCAAATAACATCAAGCTTAATCAGCAGAAATTGCAACGTAACAAACAATTAAAAGCGCATAGTTTCACAATTTGCAATCTCACCTCTTCAGTGTCTGCATAACATTTGCTAATGACCGCAGAAATGAGTTCTTCACTTCACCATTGGATTTATTGGTAAGAAACGCTTTCAAGCTTGGAATGTTTGAGCTTAAATAATCACCAAGTTTTAAATGCCTTATAGTTTGCCCTGAAAGAGGTTCATAGCAACTGTACATCAAATAATTATCAGAAACTG
Source organism: Echites panduratus (assembly GCA_035221335.1). Lineage (NCBI taxonomy): Eukaryota > Viridiplantae > Streptophyta > Magnoliopsida > Gentianales > Apocynaceae > Echites > Echites panduratus. The sequence continues at coordinate 2,679,714 of JAWZTD010000097.1, forward strand.
ACACCTGTACAAGGCAAAAAATGAGTAAACTACTAACTTCCATATAGCCTCTCAACAGATTTGATGACAGTCTGTGTGATTCGATCAGCAAAAACATTTGACGCATTAAAACAATCATCAGCTATTATGATATTCCTTGGAGTCCTAGGATTACGTTCAATTGCCAAAGGAACTTGCAGTAACAAATGCGCCACTCGGCGTAATATGTCAGCATCCCTTGCAAACCATCCTGCCATGGTTTTCACAGGACGAATCAGGAAACCTTGAGAACTTAATCATCAAGCAGATAACTAAAGATCTCAAAGGAAACAATCCATGCTTCATCAACAAAAAAAATAAAATTGGTGCATGGTCAACCATCTAAAGTAATTCGAAAGAGGAGCTTTTTAAAAACAAAAGTAAAATACGAACATAAATTTCTGCACCTACAATTGCAACCAGGACGTCTTTGATAGGGAATGCAAGCATGTTGTGAGCTACATAGACCAGCTTATGACACTAGCAGATATAAAATTCATGCATGCATGTGATAACTATTGTATACACCATAGTCAATAAAACCGATCAGAAAGCAGAGATGGTATTATGATTTGTATTAGCTTAAGCTACTAGGATATGTCAAAGAGCATGAAGATGAACGATAATATTACATACCAACAGTATCAAGACTATCAGAAACAGGAATTATTCCCATGTGAGACACCAATCCATGAGATGGTCGGAACCCAAATAACCCACAATATCCAGCAGGTGTCCTCACACCACCAACAGTGTCAATGCCTGCCAAATAAAGCTAGTTAACATCTGAAATGCACAGTACATCATTATTTAGTTCATTCTTGATAACCACAACAATGAAAGCACTTTTCACTCTTTCATATACTAGCGGATTTCGCTTGGAAAACAAAATGGGCGAAACAGAGGATATCTCGATTGTGGAAGAGAACAGGGAAATCCCGTATGACCCAATATATCTGACAAGTGCACTATACGTCAGCCCAAGATGCATCTTCCTCTCCAGGAGATAAATCTTTGCTTTTGAAGATATAAAAAGCTAAAACACCTTATGAATTTTCAAAGAACATGGACTCAATAACTCAAAAATACTAATCAGGAAAAAGTAAAATGAGTTGGAGCACAATGACTAGCTCACCCAAAGAAAAATCAACAAGATTAGCAGCCACAGCCACAGCTGCTCCACTACAGGATCCTCCAGGAACCCTTGCAGGAGTGACAGGATTTGTTGGTGTATCATAATACTTATTTTCTCCACTGATACTGCAGTAAAACAATGCAAAGAGAGCTGCAGATTAGAACCTCTCTACATGATTAAGTTCTTTTACATGCTTGAGAACATAGACAAGGAAAACATCCAGTTCCAGAACTCATTTTAATATTTGAGAATCCACAAGACACTGCTTTGTTTTATTCTCTTCTAGGGGTGGGGGTTGATACTAAAACTCAACTCATAGAGATGTTAGATGATGGCCTTTTTACAGCTTGTTTGGATCCAAACATAACATTTTCTATTATTTTTTGTCATGTTATAACATCGCTCGAAAGCCAGAAAACAAAAACTAATAGTACAAGAACATCAAAGTTGGATATAAAGCAAGAACAAACCCGAATGCCATGTCATCCACAACAGTTTTGCCTGTGCATGTAGCACCTCCTTCAACAAGGGCAGAAACCACAGAAGACGTCTTGGTGGCAGCCCCATGTGTTCTGGACCAGTCTGGATTACCAAAGCCGGTTACAAACCCATCAATGTCAAATCTGAGGATCAAAATTTGAAAAGGCTTATGAATTCGAAAAAAGGGGTTTCTAGATTTAAAGATTAAGAATGCATGCCATTCAGATATTGCAGAAAATATATAAAATAAAATAAGTGAAAATTGAAGGGAGAATAAAGGCAGGTACGTAAAAGAAAAATCATACAAAACTCAAACACCAAAGAATCCATTAAACAGGAAAATTCAATCACCATCCTCACGATATTCAACAGTATAAAGAGAGCAAGAATAAGACTCTTTTGCCATCACTCAGTGAAAACTTCTCGAACAACAAAAAATGATCATCTGATAGGGGAGGGGATATTGATGCCTAACTACTGAAGTTAGCAGTACTTAATAACCAGCCATATGAAAGACCAACACAGTTTCAACTAAATACTCTCTTTGCTCAAAAAAACTTAATCACAACTATTAGTAACTAAAAATACTTGTTAATCTCTTAAATCAATATGATATTCATTATCTTTATTCCAAATCTAACCATAGGGTGTTGGGAAAGAAAGTAGAGAAAAACAATTATTTAGAAGTCATTGCATAAAAATACCCTTTTTCTCAACTCAATCCTACCGGAACAAAGTTTATTTTATAGGGAAAAAAATGGTCATTCCACAACTTAGTTCTCTCCAAGGATAGGGTGAAACAATTTAAGGGGTGGAAGGGGCATGAAACCTTCTTATCCCATTAATGGCTAGTCAATGACTTATGGAGAGAAAAGAATGTTATAGCTATAAAAGAAAAGAAGGTAATAATCTTTGGTTATCAGTTGGTAATTTAGGAAAGAAAAAACGAAATTATCTAATTATCTTATTTGGGAGTGTAGAGAGAAAAGAATACCACAGCTATCTTTTGCATATATATTCTCATCGACAGTCATCCATGTCCAATCACAATACCAGTTAGATAGGTTACTTCCATCACAGACAATTAGAGCTGGTCATCAGAAATGTAACCCTCTAATTAGGGTAACTTACACAACAAATTTATTACAGCAGCAGAAATTTGAGAAAGTATAATCTTTTCGGATTTTCTGTTTCATAGGCAAAAGTTTTCTAAACTTCAGGCAAGAAGAATCATTAATTATGTATAGACTGATAAAAGCTCGGGAAGATGACTGGACATGATAGAAATCTAATTTTATAGAAAGGAGTGCATCCAGAGGCAATCCTCTGAGGTACAACAACCAGCTTTTATCAATCTGCAACATCAGTCAAACCACATAGAGTTGGTGAATGAAGAAGACGAGCACAGTTGGAAAATACAAGATTTTGACTTCACATCCTTTTCTTTTGGAGAGAAAGATTTTCAGGGGTTCAAAGAAGTAAAATCCACCCACTTCTCTTCTTTCCTTTCCTTATAAATCTCTCAAAGAAAAAAAAAACTACAACACATTATTTCCAAATCAATGGCTTTCTCTCCATATCCACAGCCCAAACCAGCTGTAAAACTCTGAACCCATTAAATCTACTTTACTTCTTTCCAAATCCATCCAAACTATATATAAATGACCTTTGACGGCATATTAGTCATTTTATTCATTTGTATAATGTTTATAAATGTTTAGTAATTTCTTACTATTCCCCATCTCATGTAATAAACTGATATGATTTCTGGACGGGAGAGGGTTTGAAATTTTGCCTAATAAAATTCATTCAGGCAAGAATGCTACTCCGAATTTAACTACACTAATTTCTTTGGGGGACTTTCTTTCATATAGAATAGAAAGTCAGCTAAACCAATTCCTAAAAGCCCATAAAAGAAAATAACACTAAGACTTCTGATTAAACCCTGAAGAATTTTCAACAACCACTAGTCCAGAAGAACATCACTTTTATGATTATTATGTTTCACCACAACTCTTATCTTTTCTTTCAACCATCTTTAATGTTCTCAAGTTTCGTTAATTTGCTCAAGTTTACAACAGAGAAAATAAATAAACAAAAATAAAAATATCCCATAAATTAAAAAATTAAACCAAAAAAGAACATTGCAATAATACAAAAGAGGTATACTGAGCTTACACGTCGGAGACAGCAAACGTGAGGCCATTAAGAGGATGAAGAGCCTTAGGAGGAGGTGGCGGAGGCGGCGGCAAAAGCTGCAGACGCTCCACAAACGCCCCAAAATCGGCTTTTACAGCTTTCTTTAGCTTCTTCGTCATAATTAATATGCCTGCTAATCCTAACCCTAACAAAACCCATAAATTTGCCGATGCAGAACCCATTTTGAAACAATCACCCCCCTATACTTGAACTAAACTGATATGGATGGATACGCAGCTCAAATATTTATGCTATTAGTAACCCCAGAAAAATTTTCAATGCATAAAGAGTCTCTGTACTTAATAAAGGAAAAAGGGTGGATTTTTCTATGGCCGGCTGAGTTGGGATTGGAAAGATTTTCTGGGGTTTTGAAGATAGGACCAGAGGCTGATTCTGTAGAGCAGGGTTTACCTATTATATCAGTTTGTTTCAAGGAAACGAAACAGAATTTGTATTACTATTGTAATAAGGGGACTGTATTTTTTGGATTATTAAGATATACCCCCTAATCTATTGGCAATTTTCAAGATTATTAATTAATGGATTAAAAGATATTCTTTTTTATTTAATGAATAAAACTTTTATATTTAACTAATATAAGCTTTCATATTTTATTAAATTATTACAATAAGAATTTTTTATTTATTTTAATGAACATATTATTTCATAATTAATAGACTACATCTTTTTCAATTGATCAAAGTTTTTTTTTTTTTTTCATTCATATCCAATTAACATAACATTTCATAAATTATTAAGTTAAGACAAAACTTTTTATATTAAATGGACATGATTTATTTTAATCTATTACATAAATTTATATATAGATTTAAAATAGACCTCAAATCAGATCTAGGCTTACAAAATTTAAATTCTTGCATTTCAAAGGATTTCACATAATTTTATAGAAACTTTAGATATTAATAAAAAATATTTATGTTCAATGTTTATGAACTTTCATGTTCAATAAATATAATTTCTCATAATTATTAAACTAAAATAAAACTATTTATTTAATGAATATAAAATCTTACATAATTTACTACAATAACTTTTTATTAATATTTCATACTTTAATAAAATTAAACTTAATTTATAAGTCTTTAAAATAATGTTAATTGCCAATTGTTATTTTAGTAACATATGGTTAATTAATAGTTAATACTTTTATCATTCTATATATAGAGATATTTTCCAATATCGTAATTACAAAAAAATCAAAACTTTTTCTTTATAAATTATATGTTTTAAAGTATTTAATATATATGGTAAAAAAAAACGTTGTGCATTTCACCAACACTAAACCTATCGAAATACTATATGGATTATATGGGACAATACATGAAATTAAAAATTTAATTATTTTATGATGCATTAGTTTAATCATAATTAAATGGTAATCAAATTTTTTTAAGTATTACTTTCAAAAACTTCACTTAAACTATTCAGTTTAGTGCGATTTCTATCTAACTCTCTATGAGTTAACATTTTTGAATGAATAATTGCATCAATGTTAGAGAAATGTAAAAGTCTGACTTTTCAAATGCAGCATCGTCACATTTTCATAAAATCACAAAAAAGTTAGCATATTTGAAACACAATTTCAAAAAGCACCCTTGGGTGTAAAAAACTCGGGGAATGTATGTGGGTAATGGGGTGAGGACTGTGAAGTTGTTGCAGATGAAGAGAGGCTACGAGGGTATAAATCCTCAGAGTCCTTTCCCCTGGGAGACAAGCTTACGAGAAAATACCAGGAACATTTTTGCTAGAAACTCAAACTCAGGTATCCGAAAACCTTGCAACTGTGTACTTGGTAAAATGCATGCTAATCTTGATTCTCCAGAACAAGAAAGGGTGAATCATACTGTGAAGAGAGAGCATGACGGATAACAGCTTAACTCCCAAAAGCTTGAGCTATTCTTTATGTATTTTTAATATGGTAAAAGCCTTCAACTATCCGATTGTTCTCTGACATAGAACAGGAAACATGGATCATTTTCTTCTTGATCTGCATCCTTCTACTGGTTCAAATTGTACGATGAATATTACAAGGAGAAGGCCAATATTAGATCCTTCTATAAGCATTTTCGTATTGGATGCACTTAGCTTGACCAAATATCATCAATATGCACATCATGAACATCTGCAGAAGATAAACACAGTTACATGTGTATATGCAATCACGTCTAATGATTTACCTAGGCAGAAAACAAAATAGTAAAATGTCAGAAGAATGAGCAATCATTCTCATCATCATCACCCACAAACAATTCTGCAAGTTGTTCATCTGTCCACTGTGGAAGTGAAGCAGCCACAAGCAGTTGCCGATTTTGGTTCTGGACTATTTTGCCTAATTGAGTTTCTTGACGAAAATCGTTCATTGCCAACTGGTTTACAGCATCATGGCTGGTGAGGGTGTTATCTGGATTACATAACTTTTGACATCTATCATTGTCTTCTGCAGAGCCTTGCTTGTCATTGGTAAATTTCTTGATGACTGTTGCTTCACATAAAACTTGAGTAGAATCTTGCCTAAGAATTGCCGGGTCATTTTCTAGGGCAACAATTTTGTTGAAGCTGGATCTGCTGCTGCATTTTGAACTCCGGGGATATAAATCATCTTCCTTAATTTGGTTATTGTTGTGGGAAACTGCCTCCATGTTTGCCAATGTTGTCATCTCATTCATGAACTCACAAGATCCTAGGCCTAGAGTTACCTTTTCTGGTGAACCAGCTCTTCCAAGGCAGACTACGATGTCATGGGGAATAAATGATAAAAAAATATCAACAAAATCTTCCAAAAGACCAACAGTAGATAGCAATAAAGAATTTAAAAGAGCACCCTAATTTTATTTCAGAACCATATAAAGAATGTTATCAATTAAGTGCAAACTCATGAAGCAAATATGGTCCCAGTAAAGCAGCATCCTGAAGAAGGCAGACAAAAAAGGGAATTTACCTGGAACAGCATATTTTATGGAATGTGAAACACCATTGTGCTGTGAAGGAAGACCAATATCCTTGCTGAATACCTGTCAAAGACAAGTTGATTAAAACCTCAACCTATGTCCCTGAAAGAACTCATCCATGATGAAGCTAATCTTAAAACTAATTGTGATACAACTTATCTCATTTCTAATTAGGGTTCCTGGAATTCTAATGCTATTCTGCGTTTGCTTTACATAGTTCAATGAGCAGCTAGACTAGTAAATGAATTTGGTTAGATCTTGTTTCTGTCCATTAGATAGCCAGGTCCTTCTGATTTTTTGTTTTTCAACAGGTTCTCACCTGAAAAGGTGAATATGTCAAAGATAACATCAGTTATAAATGCATAATTACAATTTACAGAATCTTCCTCTACTTAATCTTTCTATTGGAGGTCACTTTTCTGTTTTGCTTATTGACGTTTCTCTTTTAATAGAAAGAAGGAGAAATGATTGTCCATAATCTCAAATGAAATCTCTGACATATATACATATGGGGAAGAATTTATACCTTCACCAGATCTCAGCATTAAATAAATTTGAAACATCCATTACATAGTTAGGAAATATTTATATTGAATCAAGTGGCAGTATATGGCAAGTAAATACCTTAAACACATTTCTCAGCATTATGTTGAGATAATGCACAGATGCCAAAGGAGAGAAAATTGCAACCTGAAAACCACTTAGTTTAATCAGTTAAAGTTAAAAACTCAATACAATACCTTAAATTAAGTATAATAAATAAATATGCTTAAAGCGTCGGCAGATGAATGGATCCATAAGGAATTAAAGAGTAAACCTTCTGAAGTATTACAACTGAACCAACAGAAAAGCCCTTTGCAAAATTGCACTCTCCAAGTACTTTGGGATGAACAGAAGCAGAAATTGTACCTGTAGGATCCTAAACACATTCAATAAACATATTAGTAAGTATCTGATATCCTATTTTAAATCCGTTTACCATCATTGTACCTTCAGAGTCACCATCATACCACCGAGGCTATTCTGAGTGCAGGACTTGATTACTGCCAAAACCTGATTAAGCATAAATGCTATTCTTAATATAAAGTT
>JAWZTD010000097.1:2759885-2776076 GCA_035221335.1 Echites panduratus
TCCTTGTCTTGAACATTATAGAATGCATTTAATATAGTATGTAGCATGCCCCATACATACCAATTAATATTTCTTTGGGAAAATAGAACATTAAAATTTTATTAACAAATTAATATATTTTTTAAAAATTTTAACAGTATTATTGACTGTAAACAATTCTTGATTCTCTAATTTGTATATTTGGCATCTTATATTTTTTATTGTCTTATTTTATAATTGAATGTGTTGTGGGGATAAATTTAAATAGAAAAAAGTGTTTGATTTTAACTTTATTAATGTTTTTTAATGGAAAAAAGTAGTTCTTTCGGTTAACAATAAAATTTTAATTCATTTAATAAATGAATATTCTTTTGTCACATTTTGTAAGTCATCTGAGCTAACTTTCCTTTGTCACTAAATATAAGTCATTATTGTTAGTTTATTAAATATTTTCTTAATTTTTTTACTATATTGCCTTGATCTTTCTCTCCCTTAATTATTGTGATTAGATTAATTTGAATTATAAATAGAAACATTTTAAGAAAAATAAATATTTCCTTAATTTTCACAAAAGAATAGTTAATAATTTATAAATAATGATGGAGGTAGTAAATTGGTAAATCTTAAATTTTTATTAACAAAGGTACTTACTACTTATTTCAGGCCACCAGATTCATTCTTTATGACTAAAGAAAGGGTAAATTAGTACTTGTCTAAGTATACCCGGTTGTGAATTAAAAAACAAAAAAGAGCAAATTAAATCAATAGGAAGTAAGACCTTAATCCTGAGTCTCAATTGAGATTCCTTTTCTTGATTAATTGAACAACGATCCTCTTCTGAAAAAAAAAAATTTGAGATTCTTTTCCTTCTTTTCATCAAGATAAGAAGAATATGAATTCACGAAAAATAAAATAAAATAACATAGGTTTCTATTTGTAGTATGTTGTTTCAGCAGACTCGGAGATGCTCAAGATTGCACTAGAAGGCCTCAATAATATTCAAGCGGGTGCAATGGATACTTTCTCGACTTCAATGGTATATTCAAGGGTTGCAGACGGTGGAACTAGCAAGCCCGAACCCAAATCTGCACCTTCTTCCCCAAAGCATAGATTCGGTGGAATGATCACTTTTCTCTTCCCACCTGCTTTCATGGTTCTCAACACATAGTCTAATCCATCACATATTCCTCTATTATAAGGCCTTGAACCCATTACAAGGGCTAATGGCTTCCGACCCCCACCAAAGGTATCAAGAAATGCTTCATCACTGCCATGCACCTTTGCCTTTACGTTGATCACAACTAAGTCTCCTGTTCTTGGTGAAGCACCTCCTCCAACTCGCTGATCATAGTACCTGATTTTGATTTTTAGACTTTAAATGTTCAGAACAACGGCAGTAATTTCAAAGACTAAACCGAAGTGGGAGTTGGAGAGTTAAAAGTCTACCTTATCCCATTAGGCAAAACCACTTCCTCTTCTTTCTCAACATCCCTGTGACAATCAAAGATTCAACAATTGAGGTGGTAGGCCAAGAAAAGAGAAAAAAAAAAAAGTAGGGATTTAGTTGTAGTTCACGGGAAGATTTGTGTCATTTTGAATGTATACCTTGTGTTTGCTGCTTCTTGAGAAACTTCAAAGCGAGTTTTGATTTGCTCAGAAAGGACACCAATGGCTAAGAAACCAGCCCATGCAAGACCAGCACCAAGACCAAATCTTCTGGTTATGCTGGATGCAATCCAATCAGTCGATTCTACACTAATGGTACCTGAAGGCCTACTGCTGCGCTTCTGCTCTTGCAATTTTGCTGGTTTTGGTGATGGTGCCTCTGCATCTGCTGCAGTTGTATTCAGCTGCTGGGGCGGTGGAGTTAGGGGTTGAGATGGCAGAGGCTGATCTCGCGGGGGTTGTGCAGAGGAGAAAACATAGTTAGTTCTTGAAATTGGGTGAGATAGAAACGTTGAGGGGCCAAAGATTGTTGCCATTTTCTCCCACAACAGATGTTCTAAAGTTGGAGATATGAGGTAGCTAAGATATTTGCAGTGCCTCAAGATGATACGTGGTCCCTACCTTATCCTCATTCATTTCTGCAAGCATCTAGCAAGCATTTCTCAAACACTCCCACCATCTCCAGTCCTCACCCCCCCCCACCCCGTCCGGGGCCCAAAACCCACAGCAACCCTGCTCTCCTTAATGCCCTTAGCATCATGCCATAGGAAGAGATACACAACTCTAGGACCCTGGGGTGAGGTCTTAGGAGCTTGGTATTATCGGATACCTCATGTATCCAAAAAAAAAAAAAAAAAGACGATGTGGTATTTGACAGCAAGTGGGGAACGGAAAAACAGTGTCAAAATTTAACCCAAATTGGCTGAAATGAGAGCATTCAATAGCTCATGCTACATCTTCTAATGATCGAAAGGTCCACAGTCTGCAGTAACTACTACGTTGCAGCAATTTTATAAACACCAGGAAAACAAAATTTTAACCCTTAATTACAACAGATAATTTACAAACAAATACACAGTTGAGGATGGTGGCATGAAAAAGCCAAGAATATGAAACATTAACCAAAAAAAAAGTAACAATTCTGTGTCAATTGTTTGTGTAATTAGTCTCCAGCATCTGAAATTGATATCTTCTTCTTCAAATCCTTGCTGCTTCTGGACTTACCTCCCTTGTGAGGCATAACATTTTGCCAATTGCAGTTATGCAAATTCACTAGCTCTTTTCACCTTTAAGATTTTCAGAAAATCTTGAAGGTTGGCCCTTCTCTTGAAACCTGCTTCCTTGCAAACTTGGCCTGGGCACTTGTGAAGCAGTAATAGGCTTCTGCAGAGGTTTTAAAGCAGCCATGATCTCTGTAAATGAAGGTCGCAATTTTGGATCCCTAGAACATCACATAAATGAGTAAACACCTAGGTGAGAGGATTGTCAAACAGAGTAATGAATCCATATAAAATGGCACTTATCCACAGATCAGACATAGAATTGTTGCTTGTACTAAAAATGAAGGTCTAGACAAGATATCTTTCAGTGGTTGAAGAAGGAAGTATGCAGGGTACCCACGTTTGCCAGCATTTCTTGATAATATCTGCTATGGCAGGATCCATATCATCCGGTATGTCAAGACGACGATGCTGAAATCCAACAGCACCAACAACTTGCATTGGGTTCATTCCACCCCATGGTTGCTGCAGAGTACAAAGTTCCCACAATATAACTCCAAAGCTATAGACATCGCATCTGCATTGAAATATCGGTAGTTCAAATACATGACATCCAGAAAGAATAAAATTTTCATATAAATTAATAAAAAAAATATCAAAACAATAAAATGCAATTCTACTTTATTTGCACAGAGATATTTCTACTATGTTGGATAATCTGTTTGAAATTTACTTGAAAACTAAAATTAAATTTATATATAAAGAAAAGGACGGTCAAGTGATGTGACTAAGAGGTGGACAGCATACTTTTCATCTGATGGCTCATTTCTTAGTACTTCCGGAGCCATCCACTCGGCCTGTGAAAGAGTGACAGACAAGTATTAGGACAACGATCTCAGCCATTAAATAACCACATATGGAAATGAATGATCTATCTAACATCGAAGAATAGCACGATTGAGAAAGATATTTTTCTTTGAATATAATAAAAGCAACAATGGGTTTTCAGTTCTGGCTCCCCAGTTCATTACATTTCATTCTCTGATATGTTTTATGTGAAAAGTAAGATGAACTCAAGGTACAAATCCATGGCATCCACAGTTCATTTGAATTCTTAAAAAATTCCAAGAAACGGGTTTAGATATCATGCCATCATTTTGCTTCACTTTGAAACTATGAGAATATCATACCCTACCAAAAAGCTTTATCCATGATCAATAACCCAGTAATTCTAAACAAGTTTGACATTTCATGAAACTCAGAACAAAAAAGAAAAGTGCAGCATGTTCTCTAATAGTTAAAAACATCAAAACTCAGGCATACTTGCTGTGCAATATCAATACAGGCACAGAAAACCCTGTCATTTGGAACATATTAGAAAGAAACATTTAGTTTTGAACTTTATCTAAGAAAAGATTGAACATTGCAAAACTCAGTCACTAGCCATAAGAGAAATTTTATCAGCATTTGAAAAATGTGAAGCAGAACAATGAAGATGCATAGAATCACCAAAGAATTCCACCAGCCACCCATATCCTTTGACAAGCTCTATTGCTGAAATAACAAATCAGCTACTGCTAGCAAGTTTGATGCACAAAAATAAACTCAAAAATGTCACTACTTTGAAAGCAAACATTTGAAGGTACAAGCTTTAAAACACCAGATAAGAGAGCCCAACTGTTCTTTTCCTAATAAGATTATACTTTCAAAATATTTTGAAACATGGATCAACAGCAACCACCTTTGTTGAGAGAAACGTTGCAAGCAAAACATCTCCAAGGACTGAGAGTATTAGGGCCAACAGCATTGCTATCCTCTACAAATGGGCTGATAATACAATGATGTAAGAAAAATTAGCCTTTTGGATTAGGAAGCATTATGCTTTTCCATCACAAAGGACATCTAACAAGAAAAGTACAACTAGGGCGGAAAGTGAAACAAGAAGATGGGCTTAAGCAATATGCAGCAGCACAGACAAAGAAATTAGTTAACCAGACAAAAACAATCAGAAGCATAACAGAAGTGCAAAATTCTAAAAAGCACTATTACAAATTGAACCCAGAAAACAAGGTGAACAACGTACAATGCTCCAATTTAGTAGAAAACAGATGCACAGTTTTATCATCAATCTTCATAATTTGTCCTATAAAGAAAACAAATCCTGACAATGCTTACCGTCCCTGCAGTGGACCTTGAAGAAAGAAATGTGCTGTGCTTCATTCTTGATAACCCAAAATCACATACCTGGTAGAAGAATTTCAGATCATGTTGGGGATCTTAGTAATAAAGTGTATACCGCACCAGCACATGAGTGTGTGTTTATGGGTCTATGATCATAAATGTGTACAAGTATACTTGGCATACAGTTTGTCTGTATCTTGAATAGAGCACAGATTGCATAAACATTATAAGGCAAGAATCTCTCAGTTACAAGAATATTACCTTTACAACCCAATTCTTATCAACCAAAATATTTGGGGACTTCAAATCACGATGAACTATTACTGGTGTGGAGTTGTGCAGATAATTCATTCCCCGAGCCTGTATGTATACGGGAAAGCCATTAGCCAATTCTATTTCTAGAAATTTCAACTAAAATATAAAGTAAAGCAAGAAATGTATAGCATACTGCATCAAGAGCCATCCTAAATCTCCTGCGCTCGTCTAATTGATTGTTGGGCCGATGAAGTAATCTATACAAACTACCTCTACAAAAAGGAAATAAGTTTCAAATTATGAACTAAAGAATATCAACTCCAGGAAATTCAGTTTGATTTAATGTTAACGCATAAGGATACTCTTAATATGATTTCAGACAATTTAAAGATTCTAAGTACCTAGGTAGAAATTCAGTAACAATAGAAAGATTTGGGGGACGTGTAACTGCTCCCATGAATAGAACAACATTTGGATGCCTCAGCCTTTTCATGATCCTTATCTGAAATACAAAGAAGTGAGAGGATTATGGCAAGTGCAATTTATTCTTAGTCTTCTTAAGTAGTCAACAATACCATTTTCAGAGTCTAATGCAACAGCACTCAATTCTGAATGCCAAGCAGATAATTTGCAGCAATTATCATTAATCAGATTTACACACATTCTACCAATCATTTCCATACTACCAACCTATATTTTTGCCAGGCGAACTTGAATTAGTATCACATGTCAAGCTAACTAGAATATCTTTCTTTCCTCATTCATACTGAATAATCCCAATTCACAGGAACAAAGACAATGAAAAGAAAGCCTGGCTTACTTGGATCAACACAAATTGATGCCCCAAGAGATGAACTACATCATCATATTATCTTAGAATAATCATCAAATTCACAAAATTAATATATTTGACCCCTTTTTTCCCATTTTACCCTCGTTTAATTTCAGAAGCACACCATTTTGCATTTATTAGGTGAGTTAACCACATCAATATTTACCAATTACAAAAATTTACTTTAAGAATAAAATATATTGGGACATTGGAGAACAACCATGTAAAAACAAGTTGAGTGCTCTGAACAAACTTTTTGCATTCTCAGGAACTTTGAATCCTGGTGGAAGACCTATAGTTATTTGAAACAATGAAACCACCAATTTCATTCTAGATTCTGATTTGCACTATTTAACCTTTCACAATAGCAAAGGAATAGTTCTGTCTTTTGATTTTTATTCATTCAGTGCTGTAACACATTGTGCATACAGAATGATAACCAAGATGATATATATATTTATTTATTTATGCAGAGCGAGAGAGCGAGTGATAAAAAATCACACCTCACTTTTGAATTCTTCAAGGGATTCACCAGTTATATCTTGATCTAGGAATCTCTTAACAGCAACTTCCTGAAAAACAAAATAAGGCTCATCGTTTCATGTTTTCATAGGAACTGTTATGGGGGTAAAAAATTCCCAAAAAATGCAAAAAAAGCAACATCAATTATAGCCTACCACTGCACACAAGAAAAAACTTAGTCAATTTGGCTGCAACCTAGACAGAAATTATAGCCTACTCTACTTGTCAGCAACATCAAAAAGACTTTGATACCAGAACAAGCCTCATTTCACCATAATTAACTAAACGGCTTGGAAAGAATGATATAAGATAAAACATTTTACAAAAACAATCAAACTGACAAACAACAATTGTTGACTCCAAAAACAAACATCATAACAACAGAATTTAATGAATATTATACAAAATCTTAATAGCACTAAACAATGGGAACAAAGATTACATAATAAGAGAAGTCTGAAAATCAACTCTGATCTAATTCCTAGTGAAAAGAGCTCACGACGAGGATAACATGGTAAAATCAGAATTGAGTCAATTTACAGTAAAATGCTTTGACTTAAGACTCTGAAAGGAGTATCAGAAGCTTTGGCTTAAGAACAACCTGAACTCAATATTCCAATCTTATTTACTCCAGTGACAGATTAGATAAGACAGAATTAAATCAATCAGAATTAAGGAAATTAAAGTTCGAATAGAAGAACTAGGCATAGATAAACTCACAGTTCCATGCCACTCGCCACGGTAGACCTCACCATAAGATCCTGTGTTAAAGTGATAAGAATGGCCAGGTGATCAGGACTTGTTCAGAATATCATAATAAGAGATGAATATGTGATCAGAATATAGGCCAGTACCAAGTCCAATACGCTCACCCAAGGCGATTTCCTCCCAGGGAATCTCACAATCTGCTACCTCCTCAAGCATCACATCAGATTTTGTACTGTCATTCCCAATTGACCTATCTGATGTCCTCTCACCATCTGAGTTTGTCACCAAAGCCTCATGATCTTGGTTGCCACTTGCCCGTTGCTCGTGTGCATTAGCTTCTACATCTTCATCATTTCTTGCACACCCAAATGGATCAAAGAAGGCAGCGGGACTATCAGGTGAATGAGATGCTGTCTCAAAGTTCTCGTACTGCTTACTGACGGCTGCTCTCGTTGCTACAACAGCTGCAGCTGTAGCAGTAGCAGTAGCAGCAGCAGTAACAGGGAGGTCCAGTTTTCCATCTGTGCTGGTCTTTGCTACAGCAGCAACAACTGAGGATGCAACAACAGCTGCTGCTGCAGCTGCAGCAGCTGCAGCAACAGGAACATTATTTCCATATCTTAGAGGTGGTATGTCAAGCTGTGGTGACACATTATGTTCTGTTAGAGCTCTTACATCAGCCTGATTCTCTGCGTGTTCACGTGGGCTGACTTTTGAACGAAACCCGTGATAAGGCAGAGGAGGCAGGAAAGAAGCTCGACTAAGATTATCTTGACCTTTCACATGCGTAATTTCACCTTTTTTTTTATATTCCTTGTCTTCTGTTGGGGATTTAGCTTCTGCTGACAACAAAGTCAATTGTTCTGGACATATTTCAGTAAACAAGTCTGGAGGAGCAACAACACCACTCTCAAGTAACACATCATGAAGCTTTTGAGCTAATCGTGGGTTTTCTTTGGCAGCATCAATCATGTACTGTGATACATCCTTCACTTTCATTCTTCGTACAGCAGGGGAGCTTACACCTTCAGTCCAGGAAGGAGACCTTGCATGAGAATAAGGATAACTAGGCTTGCCTGGAATTTCTGATACCATCTGCTTCTGTGCATTCAGGGGCCTCACAAAATCTTCAGTTGACTTGTGGAGTCCTTCCTCAATAGTAACAGGAGGAATAAAGTTCTCAGAAGATGTAGATTCGCCTTCTGTATTAGATTGATTTCCTGCATTGCTAATCTCCACAAATCTGGACCTCTTTTCAAGTGATCCAAGCACTGAATGGCCATCAAATGAACTAGGACCAACACTACTTGTGGAAGCCAAATGAGGGGATATGATATCTGTGGACAATGATTTACCTGATACAAAAGAATCTTCATGTTGCATATTTGAGAGTGCAACATCAGATGGAATAAGCGTGCCAGGGTCTGCCATTAAGTCAACAATGTATTCCCTGACACAACATCATCACTCATTTATTCAGGCATATAAAGAAATAATTAATTATATCCTTGAAACAAGAAATTTTCCCACCAGGTGACAGAAAATATAAAGAAAATGGAAAATCTTCCTAATAAATATTCAAGAAGGTGCTGCAAAATGGTGGCATTTGGACATAAGGATAGAAAAGTCCAAATGTGAGAAAAAACAGGACAGTTTAAAAAATACTGAAATGGTGCTTTTGGGAACCGTTCAGAAAATTGAATTACATATACATATTTTGGAAGCTAGAGAAAAGATCCATCTCATAGATGAGTTTCTGTAGCACTTGAAAGTCTTCCCGAACATGTAGGATCTACTACAGCAGTATGCTGTAAGATAACTAGCTAATCTATCTAGGCATTTATAAGTTAAACCTGTATATCTTTATTTGAAATGGACAGAACATGTGAAAAAATAAAATAAAAAACCAAAAAAATAAAAAAAAGAAAATTGAATTCACTAAACTGTTAACTTGAACTGTTATATCAACAGGGAAAACAGTTGAAGAGAAATGATGAAAGAAAATGATTACAGAAGTAATAACCTTCCATTGTCAATCTTTACAAAATTTATTGCTGCATCATCAGAACCTGTATACTGCTGACCTTTCACTAATCTACATGGGATACCTGCGCTATCTGCCAAAACCTACACATCCAAGACGAACCATGAAGTTCAGATTCAATGGAAGCACAGAAGAGAAGGAACAACCCAGATATACACCAAAGAAAAGAAAATTATCAGAAGTACAAGGACAGAAATTTCTTTTAACACAATTACATCTTAAGAAAACCATTTGCTGTAAGACCCATCTAACAAACCTCACAGCTATTGTACAAATAGAGAAGAATTTTACTGGAGGAACATGGCTCAAAGAAAGAATAGATAGTTTAGAGAGCTTATACAGCAAGCCATACAAGCTTTTGATTCATTTTACCCATAGATCATCCTGACATTAAGCAACTGGCATAGCGAAGGGGGTATTGATTTAGGAAACAGAAAAAACACATAGGCAAACAGATTGGGTGTTGTTACTGAGAAAAAAAGGACACTAGGACTCACTAAATATATAAATTAACTGTCAAAGTTTACTACACGAACAGAAAATAAAAGAAAGAAAACGTCTTTGTGTGATTAATGGAGCTTATCCATAGCAACAGTAAATCACAAGTCAACAAATAACAAAAAAGCTTCACCAAGACAGTCAAACATCAATTAGAAGAATCCTCTTCCCACATTTCAGTCCATTCAAGATGAAAATCTTATAGTAATTATAGGTTACCATACACTCAAGTTTCTTTTCCCTTAACTATTTTTTGTTCTACCTCTCCCTCTCTCTTTTCTTTGAATCATTTAACCTATGCTAACCGGTGAAAAGTTGATATTTTAAAATAGGAACAAGTTAGTTACAATTTGACCCCATTCTGGTTTTGAACTGCACCCACCACATCATTTTGTTTCTGCCAGACTGTATTTTATTGGCTTGCAAGATGCAAAGCTTGTATTTTCCCACGTTGAACAGGATGCAAATAAGTAAATAAATAGAAGAATAAGACAACAAAATCATAATTGTATCTACACAAATTAACTATTGAATTTTTACATGCTAAATACCTTGAACAGCAAAGCACGGTGGCGTGCCAAGCCAATGGTCAAAGAACCAAGAGGAAAAACCATGCTCCCAAGAGTTGCCTTCAAATTATAACTGAGGCTTCTCCAGGCTATCAACATCCTCTCTGGATCCCCAACGGGTCCTCCCATATAATCAGAAACTAAAACAGCAAGCTTTTTCACCAAACCATGACCAACTGAATTTACAGATTCCGAGCTTGACCGGACAGCTATTTCCAGTGCTTTCTGTTCAAGCTTCAACAATTTACTATCACCAGCTTTATTGACAAGAATGGCCTCCCAAGTAATATCATCCGAGACTGGTGTTCCTTGCAGATCAACAAGAGATGGCATTTTTGATGATGTAGAGTCCGTCAAGAAGCCGTATAGGTCATAAAACCCATCCAGGATTTTGTCATCATAGCTAAGAGCATTATAATTCTGTGAAGCAGGGATAAATCTATAATATGAGATATGTTAGAAAGGATATAACAGACAAACTACCTACACAGAACTCGTTGTAAAAATATAGAAAACAAGTAGCTCAAATATTTTACATAAAGGAAACTGTATCTCTATTACACTTTCTTTGCATGCTATCAGAAGATTAATGATAATCAGTCGATATGGGATTCTCAACACACACTCTCATGCCCGAGACTGGACATATAGGGTGTGAAATTCAAACAAATTCGGGGGCCCAACATGGGCAAACAAATACTGGGCTCTAATACCATGTTAAAATGGGTCTGAGCCTAACTCAACAACAAAAGCTAGATCATAGGGGGAGGATTTCCCACTTCCATATCTACTGCAATTTGCTCTTACAAACAGTCGATGTGGGATTCTCAACAATCTGTAATCAGAACAGAATTTCTATGTGAATGCTAATCACCATTAGGCTGGCAGCAAAGCCAACAAGAGCAAATATGCAAGTCCGTGATCATTAGGTAAGAATTAAGAGAGAATTTTTTACATATTCATCAACCAGGAAAATTCTACCAAGTGAAAGGCACAATTAATGAGGACATGACTTCTAACAAACGTTAATTCATTATCACTTTCAGTAAAGAGAATACAACTTAACCATGATAGAAATACACACATAAAAATAATTATAATAATAATGGAAAAAATGTCATTGGCTCTAGTTAAATGTCAGCTATTAACTGAGACAGCTAAGAGGCAATTGATAAATAATGCCAGAAATCAATTTACAGATTCCAAGAGATTATCTGGAACTAGTAAAGTGAATTCGAGACAGGCAGTTTGAAAAAGCATAATGCTTTCAAGATTCACAATCCCTTAAAGACTTATTATTATATAACTAAGTCTCCTGCTAACCATCAAACGACAAAAAACATAAAGATGATACTAAAGTAAGTCCAGATTATTTCTTGAACATTCAGTGGAAACATTTTTCTGCCCAGTACCGATCTGGCATTCTTGCTTTGCAGTAGGAATAAGGGACAAGTATATTAGCACCCTGAGAACTACACAACGTCTGACAGGTTGTTCGGGCTCTAACTCCTACAGAAAAATATTAAGAAAAAAAGGAAGGTATGCAGCAGGGAAGAGGGGTCACTTCAAGGAAGTTAATTTACATGAATTTCCCCATGCACTCTCTTCATCTCAAAAAAAAAAAAATATATATATATATATATATATATAGATGTCAATAGCCGCCATTCAGACAAATTAGCATTCTTTAAATATTACTACATTATGTCTAAAATGCCCTTATCTTATCAGTTATAACTACAATTCAATTTTGTTTTACAATATATGTAAAAGAATATTAAATGAAAGGTAAGATTCGAAAAAACATCATAATTGCAAAGGGGCTGATATTTTAGAACAAAGAAAACAGCGAATAACAACTTATATTGGGATGAAGGTAACAATGGTTTCGATAGATGAATTCAGGAAAAAAAAATACTTAATGCTAATCTTGGAATAATTTCCTCTTGACCTTACTCTTTTTCCCTGATTTCCAGAAGCACTTGCTCTTTCTCGTTCAGTTTTCTGAGAACCCATGCTATTTTTTTCCCCCATATCATGGGGCTAAAGTAAGACTCCAAAGAATTATCCCTTTCTATTTACAGAATCAAGATATAATGAAAACAAGTGTCAACTAAAGGAATCCCTGCCCTCCTAGTTCTGCTAGAATAAATGCAAGAGGAATGATCCATAAACTACAACCCAGTGAAAATGGGCACATTTTCATATGTAGAGAGAAGCCCTGACTAAAATGTGTTTTGGGAGAGCTCCACAAACTAATTATTGAATGTAACTGATCCTGTGGATTCGTGGGAGTTGGCCAAACAATCTAGAATTTGTTCTTGGCAAATATCATAACCTCACCAGCCAAATACTTGTCATCTTTCCAACTTAGAGAAAGACCTTTAAGTGTTGAGTAATGGCACGCCAAGAACTCTGACCAGGTTGCAGCAAAGAAAAGGAAAAATTCAGAGGCTTAACTCGTTTTAAGGGTATTTAACCTCAATTTCTCACATCAGAAGCTATCACCGAGTTTCAGTAAACTATATCTGTCTGGAAGATATACAACACCCCACCCCCCCTCCTTCCGCCACCACAATCACAAAGAAAATAACTCAACCTCAATTAACCAAATTTCAAAAGTAATGTTCCTCTGCCCTAGTTCCATATAACATATGGAGGTTCAGAACGTGAGGGAATGGAAATTCAACCAAGTCACCGTTCTAGGAATCCTTTAATGTATTGTGCATAAACATAATTGCCACTTTAGCTAAGTGGAAGAAAGAAAAATGTAGGCAATGGATTGGGGAAAAAAAGGGGAGAAGATGAGTGAAAATTACCCAATATCTATAAGCAATGACTTCAGCCGGTGTGTTATCTGGAGGGCAGGAGCCTAAACTGATCTGCTTAACAGCTTCAATCTGCACTGCCTCAGGATCCTCCTTAGCACTTAACTCTAATGCTAATTGTATTTGATACTCCTCCTCTATATCAGGATCCCTAGAATTACTAGACCCTGAATCCCGAATCACTGCATCCAAAGCAGCATCAAGTGCACTACTGCCAACAGAATCAGAAGGTTCCATTCTGTCGCCCCTTGTCACATTGGAGGAAGGAGGACTCGGACTTTTTCTATGAGTAACTGAATTCAACCATCCAGATATAGTAGAAAAGGGCTTGTGCTCAGGAGTATGAAGAGACTTAATATGTGGAATCCTATCAATTGAAGAAACATCACCCAACCTGTTCCCCTTTGCTGATGAAGTAGACCCTTCTGAATCCTCAGACTGATTTGATCCAATATGCAGTTTCTTTAGGAAGCTTTTCATCCTTTCACGAAGGCAGAGCCAATGTTAAAGGAGAAAGTATCCAGCCTTAAACCTCTCCATTGTCTCTCTGCAAGCATGAATTCTCCCAGTCACCAATACCAAATTTTCGCAAACGATACGTCGAAAAAATTAAGCTCTAGGGATAAGGCCCCTTCAGGTCAACATCCAAAAAGACTCCAAACAAACCCATCAAATCCGGGGACTTTAATCACCATTCCACCCAATTACACGATAAAGTTTGTTTCTTTATGGGCGATTCCAGATGCAAAATAAAAAGTAAATCAATTCCCCTTTTCTTCCTTCAAGCAAAAAGGTTAGAATCCTGAAAATGATATCAAAACAAATTCAGAACAGAGAGCAGACATACATATATCTGCAGATATCTTCTAATGTATTGCTTCAAATTAAAAGAAAAAGGGTAAAGATTCTTCTTTATCACCTTAAGAGCAAGAACAAGAAAATCAGTACATGTTCTGAAACATCAGATTGTGTGAGAACCGGAGAGATATTAGAGTATACCAAGGATTTTTTTTTTTTTTTTCAAAAAAAGGAGTCAGTGGTTAGATTGGAAAGAGGGAAGAGGCACGGCAGACAGGGACAGTAAAGACCAACAAGTGGTAGTAGGACCTCTCCTCACTGCAAAGAAATATGACCCACTTGCTGTTTTTGAGGCACCAAAGGATTTTAAAACTCCCAGAAAATTACTAAATGAGTACGTACTTCTACAAAGGTTCAGTTCTTGCTGGCAAACAAAACCAACTTGGGCTAGGCTCTCTCACTATCTCTATCTCTCTCACACATACACACACAAACAAGTGACTGGTGATTGGCTGTTTCATCAGTCTTTAATTTGGAGAAGATTGCAAACTTCAAAAAACAAAAGTGGTGGCTGAGTTGGAAATTTATGCTAAATACAAAGTGGAACATTTGACATAAGATCACAACTAGGAAATTTGCTATTTTCAGCCCATCCTTTTTGTATGTAACTTGATGATGCTATGTCTCATCTGACAGTATGAGAAAAGTAAAAGGCGGCCTATTTTGGTTGGTTGAAGATTCTAAGATTAATTACTGAACACTATTCACACAGTATCTGTCCACATTGAAATTGAAGTATATTACTTTACTTAGGAGAAGAGATTTTCTTCCAATTGCAGAGCAAATTATCGACAAAATCTTGATGTCTCTTGGACTTTAGATCCAAGATAATCTTGAAACTGGAAGGCCCAAATGTACGAAGATGAATACAAAAAGAAAAATTTTAGGACTAATCTTTTTTACCAATGGGATTGTTTGATTTCTGGTGTCTGGTGATATGGCTTGTGTAGGTGGCATGAAATGACTGCAATGATTAAATCAGCAGTAAATTATAAAATCATTTTGAGACTGATGATCATTAAAACTGGAAGTAGTGCAAAACTAGGCTGGAAAACTCCAAATAATGCGTGATAGTGATGTATCTTTTTTGCCTCTCGTTTAAGGATCATTTAATTAAGGTTCTTTTAACACTATTTATATGCACAACACTTTCGTGTAATTCTTTCATACCATTCCATTAGCCATGTAAGGTAAAGTTCGATGTATTCCATTTTATCTAAACAGGGATATGAAGGAAAAGAAAAAAGTTCTTGTGGATAATGATCTCTGGTGAGTTATGGATAGTTATCATGGAGACGAAGAGTCCTTTTTCTTTCTCCAACTTTGCCCAATGATGTTTCTTTCTTCCTCTCTTCAAGTCTGTATTTTGTTGAAATGTTCTGAGCCAACAAATTAAACGATGCTCTTTTGCGAGTGGCCTCTATGTCCGACCCATTAGTATGACAGCATATGACCGATTAATAGGAAACAAAAGAGGAGAAGACCAAGCACAATGATGCATTTCCAACCCCAATAAAATTCAAACTTGCCTCAACCAAAAAGTCAGTTAACTTCATCTCCAACCATGAATGCATCTCTACATCAGCATTTTTTTTCCAATCAAATTGGATGAATTGGGGAAAGTAAATAAATTGGAGAAATTTAGAAATAATATTGACCATAAACTGGAAAATAATATATTCTCTTATACTTATTTTAAATAAATAAAATAATTATATATTTTTCTATCTAATTTTTTTGACAATCAAATCTTTCTAATTTTAAAATTATGGTCTCTAATTACTATCATCTCACAACTACTTACATGAATAGCATTAAATTTAATAAGCTAGAAAACTGCTCTAAATAAAAATTGAACATGGAATATTGATGTACGAAAGTAATCTTTATATAAAAATATATAATTGTGATGGAGGACGGACCATGGAAATGGTAGTAGGTAGGTGAACAAATAATTTAAGATGTTACATAGAGATAAATAAGTCAAAAGATTATTAATAATTTGTATATTGTTTATGTGTATTCACAAATAGCGATTATAAGCTATATATATATATATATAAAGTAAGTCAAAAGATTATAATGATGTATTTAATAGTTGGGGAGGAAGCAAATAATAATAAAATTCACATTTAATTGTTGGGAAAAATTTTCATATTTCCATTTTTAGCATGATGCATTTTTGGTGAAGCAAACTTCTTACGAATTATTATTCTACTCTTTCTATTTTATACTCACAGTCGGGACCAAG
>JAWZTD010000097.1:2782975-2801846 GCA_035221335.1 Echites panduratus
ATGAGAAATTCATGTGCCCTCAGCAAGATCTTCTCAAACTTGACGGCTAAACTCATCCTTTATCGTCACTTGATGTTGATGCTCAAATTATGTTACTCAAACTGAAGTATTACCTTTAATTTTTTTTTAAAATCCTTTTATTCTGTTTCTGATAATTATATATATATATATATATATATATTTTGAGAAAAATGAATGTATACTCCTTCAAGGTGTTCATAGATCCATTGGATCTGAAGACAATTTTTTATGTTTTTTCTATTTTTTTAATCTTGTCAATTGTTTATCTTTTTATTATTATTATTATTCAAAAGTGAGATTTGAAATCAGATTTATTCACGTAAATCCATTCAATGAAAATAAAAAATTATTTTGTTACAAATGTGTTGAAGGAAATATTAAGCTACGAATGATTCGGAGAAATACAAAGATAAGAATAAATGAAATAGGAGAATGTTTTTTATATTTTGTTTGTGTTTATGTATCTATTGTATTGAATAATCATAATAGCCTTATATTTATTAGGTGATAGACTTGATCTGTAAATTAAAAGATTTGATATTCAAGACAGATAATGTCATTACACGTGATATATGAAATGTCTTTTCATATTTTCAAGATATCATTCACATAATTAGGATATTATTTTATTTTATTAATATTTATAAGTCATGCGTTATAATTTGTCAAAATTAATATAATATATATTTTTTCTAAAATATTTTTATTTACCAATCTAATATAATAATTTGAAAAAAGAGATAAAATAGTAAAAATTTAAAAAATTATATAATAAATTAATAATGATTATTTATATTTAATAATAAGAAAAACTAATTGGTCAAATCAAACCACAACAATTATTGATCCCATGTTATTCTCCACAAACATTACTTAAAATTTTGAAAAAATAAGGGGGAAAGTTCAAATACAAAACGAAGTAAGTTTGGCCATCTCGTGAATCGTGAGAACGCTGGCCGGAAGTGGATGGAATCCTTTCGTTTTCCAACTGTCCGCAATTCAGCATACACTGGGACCTAAAAGGAAGTTGAGTAGAAATAAATTACGCATGCAATAACTCATTATTTATTACTATTATTATTACCTAAAAAGCATTCTAATTAAATTAAAATGTGATTTTTTTTTACGGTAATCTGAAAATTTTATTTAAATTTAACTCTTTTTCTCAGTATAAATTTTAAGATAAAAGTTTTAATTTTATTAAAATTTAAAATAAATAAATAAGTAAATATTAAAATGAAAAAGAAACATTATTTTAATTCAAAAAAGTACGGTGAAGTTAAGTATACCAAATTTGTATGCGTAGACAAATTTACTTTTAATATTGATTTTTTTTATCACAAATTTCTGACAAAATAAAAAAGAAATACCATTCAATTGCATAATAATAAAAAACAAAACCTAACAGTACTCTATGGTTTTGTATATATCTTAACTGGAAGTGGTTGGGTATGGACTGCACCGCACATTCACCGTCACGTACAAGTCAATCAATCAATTGGGAGAGATCTTTTTCACAACTTTGTTTCGTTTTAAGTTGTGAAAAGGACTCCATCTTATTGAGCCCACAAGAAAATAAAGAAAAATCTAAAAGCCTTGATAAGTAACTAACCTTCAAAATTGTTAATTTTTGTCTAATCATTCTCTCTGGGTAGATGCATACAGGAAAGTAATATATTTTTTTTATTACATAATGATAACAGAAATTCAAGAATTTATAACTTTTTATTGATTAATTAGCTGCAATTTTATAATATATTTGGATTGATTATTTGATTTTATTATTTTTCATTAAAGAAAAAAATATGAATTAAGTATTTTTTTTGAATAGATAAACAAAATTGATCTTTTGAATAAAAATGAATTTATGTCTAAATATACATTCAAATAAATAGATCCATTAATTTCAAAATGGAAATGATGTCCAAATAAATCATTATTTTTTAATGTATGAGATGATTTATTAATTGACATAAATCAAACTTAAATAAAAATTAACAATATAATTGTAAAAAAATGTCTTATTTAATGTTTTAGTAAAATTGTAAATTAAAAGTATGTTTATTTTATTTTATTAAGTAATGACATCAAATTTTCGACATATATAAATTTTGAGACCATTATGGAAGGGGAGACGATACCATTAAATATTGTAAGAAAGATATTACTTTGAATATATTTTAATATAAATAAATACTCAAATGAATATTTAATTGAAGTGGCTGATGAGCGATGAACTGTAACAGCAAAACAATATTACAGCACTCCACGCGACCAAAAAGCACCAAAACGAAGATCAAGACCAAGTTCCATTTCTTGCCTCGCCATAACCACGAGAGTAGCATCCCAGAAAGGAGGAAGAATCGGTGGAGAAAATTGGATTGCATATTCCAAGAAAAGGGGGAGAGAGAGCATGAGATGCTGAGATCGAGTGGTGAGGAATCAAGAATAGAATCGAAAGTTTAGGAAGAAGAAATAGAAGTGCGGGGTATATGGGGGGAGGAATATTTGTGGATGGTGTTAGAAGATGGTTTCAGAGGAAGCCTGTTTTTACTACAACTTCTTCTTCTTCTTCTTCTTCTACATCCTCATCAGTCACTTCCCCTTCCACTAGTAGCGCCAATGAGAACAATAATTTGACCTCCTTTGAACAAAGAAAAGAACAGGACCGAGAACAGCTTACAGTTGAAATAGACTTTGATTTATCTGGGCTTAAAGTTATTAAGGTCCCCAGTCGTTTTTATTTCCCTGTTTCCTCTTCCTCATCCGCCATGGATCATCACAAGAAGGTGAAGGTCTTTATATATATATATATATATATATATATATATATATATTTTAAATCTTTTCCTTCAGACTTTCTTGATAGATCCGTTTTTGTTTTCAATGTTAGAGAATGCTTGGGGTTTGATCAACTTATAAACTTGTTTCTTGATTATTATGTTTGACGTTATTGAAATCCATTTCTTGTAATCTATGTATATGATATCTGTTGGAAACTTGCCTTTTCTTCCAATCCTTGGACGAATGAGAATGAGGATTCGTCTTATTTGTGTTATTTGCTGTCTCGTTCTGCAGTTTTGTTTATGTAAGTTGAGTTTTAATCCAAAGACCAAGTTTGAAATTTTTGTTCGTGCAGTATTTCTCTTGATCTGAGAGGATTCCAACATCATTTTAAGGGGCGTTGCAATGTACATTCTTGGGGACGTTGCAGTGTTCATTCTTTCTCTTTTTGGGTAGAAAAGCATCAATTGCTTATATTTTTGGATTCTAACCACACACAAAATGTTATGTTTCGTTTCCAGAAATTAGAAAGTCTCAAGTTTGTAGTGGAATGTATATTGGGGCATCTTTATCGTATTTAGTGGGTTATGAGTGCCTTGTGCAATTTTTTTCACTATAACACATACTGGGGCAAATTGAATTTGTGCCAAACAAGAAACAACATTATGAATGTCATGCAGAAATAGTAGATTTGGGAGTTATGATAGAAGAGTGTGGTGACTTTCCTATAGCTTGCTGTCATGACACATTGCTGAACTGTTAAAATGATCTTCAATATGGAGATGCATTATTATCCATCCTAATGCCTTTGCTTTCAGCACAAAATTCAAGTCATTTCAAGAAGCATCAGGTTCATCAAAATATCAAACTTCTAATTTATCTTTCGGTCTCAGTTTCCTGATGTTCCATATATCTGTTATGGCATACCATTTTGTTTCTATGCCTGATTCCTCTTTTACTTACTGCCATGTCAAGGATATTACGGTGTGATTGTGGTGCATGCTCCTCTTCCAATTGTTTATTGCATATGTAGTATGTGACAAACCCTTTCGTGTTACAGAATGCTCTAGAAACGGAATTCTTCACGGAATATGGAGAAGCAAATAGGTATCAAGTTCAAGAAGTTATAGGAAAAGGCAGTTATGGCGTCGTGGGTTCTGCTGTTGATACCCATACAGGAGAAAGAGTTGCAATCAAGAAGATTAATGATGTGTTTGAGCATGTCTCTGATGCCACAAGAATTCTTAGAGAAATAAAATTACTTAGACTATTACGCCATCCTGATATTGTCGAAATAAAGCACATTATGCTTCCTCCTTCTCGTAGAGAGTTTAAGGATATCTATGTTGTTTTTGAATTGATGGAATCTGACCTACACCAAGTAATTAAAGCAAATGATGATCTTACACAGGAACATTATCAGTTTTTCTTGTATCAGCTTCTTCGTGGCTTGAAGTTCATTCACACCGGTTGGTTGCTCACCTTTTGCTATGTATTTTATTATGATGCTTCTTCTACAAAATTTTTATTTATACCTCTTTTCAATCTGTTCCAGCAAATGTCTTTCACCGGGATTTAAAGCCCAAAAATATCCTTGCCAATGCTGACTGTAAGTTGAAGATTTGTGATTTTGGCCTTGCTCGTGTATCATTCAATGATGCTCCATCAGCAATTTTCTGGACTGTATGTTCTTAATGTGACGTGACTATTCAGATTGTTTCTGTTCTTTGCTAAGGTTGAAGTCTCTCTTCTTTATCATGTATTCTCATTTGTTTTGGTTGATTTAATCTGGTGAAGGATTATGTTGCAACTCGATGGTATCGTGCTCCTGAGCTTTGCGGTTCCTTCTTCTCCAAAGTAAGCCAGTACTTTTAAGTCATCTCCTACTTGTAGACTTCCTTTTCTATCTGGATGATGCAGTTGTTTGCACTGAATTGTTTTTCCTTGTCGTCATGATACAATTGTATGTGTTTCTTATTTGTTGGGCAAGGATGGAAATCCTTTTACGTTCTTTATGCAACAATACTTGTGAGTATCACAATGAGATAATAACACTGACATCGAGATATCTTAAGTTAGGTATTTGCATTAGGTTTCTGTTGACTGAGAGTTTCATGACTGGAAATGATACCAGTTTACTCAACTAATGAAAATCTTTCTGTAGACTTTTTTGGACAAGAAATCTACCAAATCTGTCTGATGTTTTCATGAGAACAAATTGGGATTTATTATATAATTATGTTTGGCCCTGCATGTTTCTTTTGCAGTATACTCCAGCAATTGATATCTGGAGCATCGGATGCATATTTGCAGAAATGCTAACTGGAAAACCATTGTTTCCGGGAAAAAATGTGGTGCATCAATTAGATCTGATGACAGATATGCTTGGTACTCCACCTCCTGAATCCATTGCCAGAGTGAGTTATCTTCTTTTGTTACCCATCTCATTCTCTACTCTTTTCTGAATTTATTCTCTCCTTCTAATCCTTGGATCATGTATCATAGCTTTGGTGCACATGGTTCATATGATCAATTTCTATATCTTGCATCTATATGCTTTTGAGAACAAAACATAATAGTGAACAAGCATATACTTCCCATCCCTTCTCTCATGACGATTCCATACTTTTCTCTGTTTTACAGAAAAAGAATAGATTGTTATTATTGTTTTTAATAATCTTATATTTTTATTATTATTTTTAATTTTCTTATTATGAAATGACAGATTAGAAATGAAAAGGCACGAAGATACCTTAACAACATGCGCAAGAAACAGCCAGTTCCATTTTCACAAAAATTTCCTAATGCAGATCCTTTGGCCCTTCGCCTGTTAGAACGCTTGCTAGCATTTGACCCAAAAGATCGACCAACAGCTGAAGAGGTGGTGCTAACATACTTTCAAATACTTCATTCTTGAGAATCAATTGTTTGGAGATGTTGACAAATCACAGTTTTGTTGCTTACAAAATTTGCAGGCATTGGCTGATCCATATTTTCAAGGTTTGTCTAATGTGGAGCGCGAACCTTCTACTCAACCAATATCAAAACTTGAATTTGAGTTTGAGAGAAGAAAATTAGCAAAAGATGATGTTAGGGAGTTAATCTATCGGGAGGTAAGCCATATGTCACCATAGTTACTGCATTGATTAGACATTTTATTAGATTGCTAACTATGTCTACTCTCAACTTTATCCGGTCAACAGATTCTAGAGTATCATCCTAAAATGCTTCAAGAGTATCTCAGAGGTGGAGAGCAGACTAGCGGATTTATGTACCCAAGGTTAGAGTTTATGTTATTTCATTTTCTTCAGCAGCTTCCTCTTCTTCTTCTTTTCCTATTGTGACCATTGTTTGGCCCTGCTCTATTTGCATGAGGTGATTGTATTCGGGTTTTGTGTAGTGCTCATCTTCAAACTCAATGTATTAATGGATTGCGGAAAACGAACGAGCTTTGTGGTTAAGGAATTTTTCAATATTGTAAAGAGTAGGAAGATTTCTTTGTTTTGATAAGTAGGAAGTAATGAGACATTGACCCATTACCTGAAACCATGTACACCTTACTATCTTGTGTATTTGTATATTGTATTGATTGGGTCACTATTGAAAGTAAATGGCTGGCTCCCTACCACTAACTTGCTGGTAACAGTCCTGCTTGGAAGCAGATATATGTCACTGATCTCAGTTTTTTTCCAGTGCAGTGTATAACAACCAGAATCCGATCAAAATAATAGTATGAATGACAGATTGTGATAGAATTCTACTACTGAGCTTTTCATTTTGATTGACTGATTCTGTTTGATGGGCAGATGCATGTGTCTGTGTTTGATATGGTAGCCTAACAGTTTATGAAAGGTTTAGAAGTTCTTTCTGATTGGAAAACCTCTTTTTCCTAGTTTATTTAGCTCTTAGCAAATTTTAAAAAACCTGTTGCTCTTCTTCCTACTCTCCTGTTCCGAAATTGAACATCAAAATTTTTAGTTTGAAAAGAGAAAACATTGAGCGCCTCCTCTCCTTGAATAGACATTTTTTCCATCTAAAGTTTCACAACAATCTTAAACATTTAAAGAGATGTGAATCCTACGAACACATGATCCCATCATTGGCAACTATGATAAAGTGGTAATTGATTATGGTCAAATTTTCTTCTAATTATTTGTGACAAGTTGAAATGAGGCAATGTGGAGGGAATATTATTTCTTTTGTTAGTTTTGACAGTTTTCAATCTATACCTGCTAAAGACTCATTTATGGTCTTCTATATTGTCAATACAGTGGTGTTGATCGGTTCAAGAAGCAGTTTGCGCATCTGGAGGAACACTATGGTAAAGGTGACAAAAGTACTCCCCCACTCCAAAGGCAGCATGCTTCCTTGCCGAGGTATGCAGTATATGTGTAATATCTTCATTCTGCTGAAATATTTACTTATTATTAATCTAATCATAAATGAGCATTGTATAAATTTTTGTTCAGATTAAAATAAGTTTATGGACTTAACTCTTGATATTTGATGACGAACAATTGTTGAAGTTATCTAGAGCTTTGAACTGGAAACATTTTGCATGTAAATCTATAATGGTGAAGTCCTTTATGAGCTGCCTTATCCAGTGGTTGATTTGTTCTTTTAATTCCAGAAATGTCTTTAACTGTCTGCTATCTTTTCCTTTAGAGAGCGTGTACCTGTGCCCAAAGATGACACCACTTCCGAGAATGATGATTTTGAAAAGAGATCTGCAGCTAATGTTGCCTCAACCCTTCACAGTCCTCAAGGAAATTCTCAGGCGTCAGACAATAGCATTGTTCAAAATGGACCTAACATTGGTGCTCGCGGTTTGTTGAAGAGTGCCAGTATTAGTGGTTCTAAATGTGTTGAAGTTAAAGAAAAAAGAGATATAGAGGTAACCTCGAATATCCGGTTCCTAATCTTGGTATTCCTGTCTCTACCCGACTAATAACTATTCTTCGTCACCCATTTTTCTGCCTCCTATAAACTTCAACAAGAAGTTAAATCTAATAAATTTCATATATACCATCCACACATGTACTTAATATACAGAAAATGGGAAAAAAAAAAACTGGAAAAAGAAAAACACGTGCACTGAAAAATCCTGTTAGAACATGTATGCCTTTTTGCTATCAGTATTTGATGATCCTGATCCTTTCTCCTAATCTGCTCTCTATATAATGATAAAGATAATTATTATTCTATACGCAGGGAGAGACAATCCCAGAGCAAAGTGAAGAAATTGATGATTTGTTGGGAAAAGTTGGTAAACTTCGTATGTGATCAGCATGTCCAGAATCATTTATGGCTTGGCAGTGTTAAGAGGTCGTCTGCTG
Source organism: Echites panduratus (assembly GCA_035221335.1). Taxonomy (NCBI): domain Eukaryota; kingdom Viridiplantae; phylum Streptophyta; class Magnoliopsida; order Gentianales; family Apocynaceae; genus Echites; species Echites panduratus. The sequence goes on from JAWZTD010000097.1 coordinate 2,791,117, forward strand.
TCACCCCGGATTCATATTAACTTCGGATCTTTATTTTGGTTGAAATAGAATCTAACGGTAGGGTCCCATTTGTTATAATATGTTCATCGTTTCCAGTACTGGGAAGTGAAAACTGCGTCATTTTCCTGCTTTATGATACATTTGGAGAAGCAGACACCTCTCTCGAACACTTCTGTTTCAGAACTACTGTTGTACTAGTCAAAAAAAAAAAAAAAGGGTTTCAATATTCTGCTATAATGCCATTACTTAATCCCAATTTTTCACCAATACTTGTGCTCTGTTTGTGCATTTCTGTTCATGGTTAACAGAAATCATTTTTGATAAAGAGGTGCACTGCTGTGCATGAGACAGCAGTCAGTATAAAAATGCCATAATTTTCTTGCAGGCTGAAGATCATGCAAGAGAGGAAGAAGCCTCAAGCACCTTTTAACCCTGCAGTGGTTATTTTTGAGATTCCAAAACGTGTTTCATTTCAGGAACTCAAAAATGTTTCTCATTGCAAACATTAACAATAACAAAATTCTTAGCATTGAATCAATGCTATAATCTTAGGTTAATTTCTATTGATCTGCCTGATTCTCCAAGGCAGAGAAATACCCTATCCAAAGGGAAAGAAAGGCATAATAAGCTCAAGGCAATCATGATATGGAAGACAAATCAAACTTCTTTTCTTGTATTTGACTCTTGAATCAACACCCTTGCAATAGGAGAATTTTTTTTTTTGTCGATTATTATTGGTAGTTTATGAATATTTTACTTATTATTATTTTTCAGTATTACCTCTGCTCTTTTTTTTCTTTTTATAAAATATTTTTCACTTTCACCGTTCTACTTCGTAAAGACTTTTTTGTGGGGGGGGGGGGGGACAAAATTAAGAAACAAAAGAGCATTGTTTTTGCTACATAAACTTTAAGAACTTTAGGATACGGAAAATATTGTTCCATGGAATGGGAAGTACACAAGAATTACAAAGGACAAAGCATTTTTGCCTTTTGTGTACAATGTTGTCTGTAAAAGCTGTAAAAGAAATGCTGCCGTACGACAAAATTGTGCTTTCTGACAAGTGAAAAACGCAGCTAATATTCATGTTTTTCCTGTCTATTGTAACTTCTAAACAGCATAAAATCAACAATTGACACTCAACTTCTCTCCCAAAGGATGGCACCTCTCCAACTTGATGACAGTAAGTATTTTAATTTTGATCATCTGTCTCTAAGATTTGCCTTTCCTTGCTTCTGTTTTGAAGTTCTATGCTCTCTGCGTTCCATTTTTTATGAAAGCTTTGTCCAATAGCTTCTTCACAAGGACGTGTCTAGTTATGCAATTGCAGCACAATGAAAACATATGAAGCCATGATTAACACAAGTGTTAGCATTAAAAAAAAAAAGGCTGTAAATATGTGCTCTTTCTTTGTGCAATTTTCTGTTTGTCGAGACTGATATTTAGATGCATCCATTAATCAGAAACTCCTTTCAAAAAATTTGACAAAAAAGTATGTTCAGATGGGGGGAGGAGGTAGTGTGGGGGGTTTGAAGTTTGTGTACCTTCATGTTTTCTGCATATTTCAACGCAGACAATATTGTTGAAGGTGATTTGACTGAGTTTGCGGTGGCAGGCCCCCTCATGTATAAGAACAGACTACAAGAACATTCTCAGAAATCAGGACTATCACTTCCTGTTTATCAGAGTATCAATGAAGGCTTTCACCATGCTCCAATGTTTCGGTCTACTGTTTCTGTGGACAAGACTAAGTACACATCACAGAATACATTTCCAGATCGCAAAGCTGCTGAGCAGGAGGTTGCAAAACTAGCTTATGAATCCATTACACAGAATACCAAAAAGAAAGATTTTTCTGCAGTTTACCAGGTTTGTTCAATAGCAAGGCCATCCATGGTGAAAAATCACCTAAAATAAACTGTTTCTAACTCATTTTTAATGGTTTCCATTGAAGAAGATCTCCAGTTCGTGTCCTTTAACTTCCTCTGTTTTCTTTCTTTGAAGAATCCTATCCTCTGCAAATCTATACTGCATGAGTTTGCAATCAAGATAAACATGAGAATTCCCAAATACTATACAACCCATGCAGAAGGTTCACACTCGGTATTCATCTCTTCTTTTGTGTTTGGTGGCAAGACATACACTGGAGATGTGGCTCAGAGCAAGCAAGTGGCGGAACAGCTGGTTGCACGGACTGCCATCAGATCACTTCTAGGTGAAAAATTCTCATGTTCATTGTCTCTTTAATAACAGTTGAGAAAATTCCAAAACATCCAGCCTTTGTAACTTACTTTTTAACACTCTAAAGGATCGGATTCTGGGACTCTAGCTCAAATAATCAAGTCCAAGGACAAACTTTATGCTTCTTTACATGGAAACAAGTCCTCTGGAAGTGATGCCATTTCAAATTTAGCTGTTCAGCCAGGTACATGAGGCCTAATAACATCACATGCCAGTAGAAGAACAAAAGCTGAACTTGAAACTAAGATTATTTTCCTTGATTTGTTTCATGGTAACAAGATCAAACAAAAGGAAGACAAGATTCCAATAGCAGGCCTATCATCAGAACATCAGGAACAAGTATGCAGGTGAAAAATCTAGAACTTGAGTACACAATTCCACCACTTAAATCAGGTAGACGATACCTTGTCATGTCTTCTTTCAGACCGATGCGATCACTTTTGGCGCTATACCACGAAGACCTACCAATGCTCGTATCGCAAAAATTTAAGATTGAGACAAACAGCCCGGAGCAGAGGAAAAAGAAGAGTGCTCAAATCTTAGTCAAAATTTGGCAAATTACTGCTGTGCCTATTGTATTTAAAAAACTTCAATGCATTCAAGGCTATAACATTGACAATATATCTTTGAAATATGAAAAGTTGTTTTATCACGTTTTATTCTAAAGCAATACCATATCATTCTGAACTTCATAAAATCAGCCTCAGACCCCCTTTGCAGTGGTCAATAACTAAATCTGTTAGTTTAGAAGCTTGTCTGGAAAATGAAGGAATAGTATTTATGCACTTTCAGATTCCAATTTGCATATGATCCTTGACTGCCTTGTTAGTTGATCAAGTATACCACTGTCAAGTTTCTGACAATGGCTGAAATTTCCGGAGTCTTAAAGTCCTTTCTCACCTTAAGAAATCAGATATCAAAAGTTGTAATCAGCATTGCCCAGGCACTCCCTTTCATGGAGCCTCAGACTGATAAACTCTACAACCAGATCATGACATTCTAAGAGGATTCTTCCTATCCCTCACGCCATTTACATACTTGCTGATCATCCCGTCTTTGACGGATCCCATTCTTGCTCAATCTTGAATAAACTAGTCCCACAAAAAGCACGTTTACCTCATTCCATTTGGAATCTGACACAATCAATTAGGATTCCAATTGTTCATCTTCATCTGACTAATGTGCACTGAGAGAAGAATGTTATTTCACATTCAGTTGTAGAAGGAAAACTCCCACTCTTCACTCTTGGTTAATAATCAGAAAATGGTCATTCAATCCAGATGTTTAAACAACCAGTTTAAGAAGTTGGCCATATACTGAAGGAAAGTTTGACCCTTTTTGTATATCTGCAACCTGTCTCACTACCAATAGTCCCCACAAGTGCAAAAACCACCATTGAAGTGGTGAAAGCGGTTAGAATCCCTTAAAATTATCAACCTACCTACAATTTTGGATATATACTTAAAGGCAGTATGGCAATCTTCACAAACTCGCAGGTTTTTAATCACACGAATTGGCCTCCCAGCTGGTATATTCAAAATTGCAAATGCAACAGCTAATTTTTCACTATGATACCTGAGCATATGAGCCTTTTCCTCTTCTTCCACATCATGTAAAACAAACTTTGTGGCAGGGACGTAACCCTCTTGCTTCATGCGTAGATCTAACTCTTCTAAGAAAGCATATATTTGTTGACTTTGTGGATGGGTGGTGTCACCAACTGAAAATGTATGAAGCTTATTTTGCACTTCAACCCAGCTGTACCCTGGAATCTTCTTTACCCCAGTGTCCCTCATTTTCAATCTCATTGCACCAACTTCCCCCCACCTCCGTGAAGATGCATATAAATTTGAGAGAAGAACATACATTCCTGCATTCCAGGGTTCTAATGCAAAAATCATCTTAGCAGCCTTTTCTCCCAATTCAGCGTTGCCATGAATTCTACTGGCACCAAGGAGAGCACCCCAAGTGGCAGCATCTGGTTCAAAAGGCATGCTCCTCATTAGGTTTTGAGCATCATCCAGGCGCCCAGCTCGTCCCAGAAGATCAATCATGCAAGTATAATGCTTTGGATTTGCAGTTATGCCATAATCCTGATCCATGTTATAGAAGTACTCTGTGCCAATGTCGGTTAACCCAGTATGACTACATGCTGACAGAACGCCGACCTAAACACAAATAAGGTCAATGAGTAAAATCCTAAAGCAATCAGATTGAAGAAATAGATGGGCAGAGAAGTGCAGGAAATGAATGAGAAAATAACGAATTCAATGCTTCTTGGATAAAGCAATATTTCTATCTGAGGATAGAAATTTTTTGTTGTTTGAAAGACAAGAGAAGTCACCAAGACTTCAAAATAATTGCATGGGAAGCCTTGAGGTAATCAGGATAAGGAACATCATGGTTCTTCATCTAATTCAGTCTAGGGATTCAATGAAGGCCACATTATGTCCGGTTCAAACTCATATTACATATGGGGAAAAGTAACAGGTTCATTAGGATGTGATAATGTCTCTTAGCATCAAAAGAAATTAGAAATCAACTTGGTTTATATGCTAACAAGAGTGGGATCAAACTTACCATGGTCACATCATCAGGTCTGATACCCCCTCTCTCCATCATCTGAAAAAGTTCGAGAGCTTCCCTTCCAAATCCATGCCTTGCATAACCATTAATCATAGTGTTCCATGAGACAATGTCTTTATCTGTGATTCCTTCGAATACATTATATGCCTCTTCGATGCATCCACACTTACAATACATGGCAAGAAGTGCATTCCCCACAAAACATCCTGATTCAAGTCCAGGTTTCACAACACAACCATGTATCTGCTTCCCCAACTCCAAAGCAGCAATTTCAGCACATGTACTTAAAGCACAGGTTAATGCAGACCTATTCATCACCTCCCCATGCCTCCGCATTTCCTCAAACATGTGTAAAGCTTCGTCACTATGACCACACTGAGCATAACCTGAAATAATTGCTGCCCAGGAGATGCAATCTCGACAAGGCATCCCATCAAACAAACTCCTAGCTTCTACAGTGTTCCCATCTTGAGCATAGCCGGTTATCATTGTATTCCATGAACTAATATTTTTGTGAGGCATTGCCTCAAACAACTCTCTTGCAAAGTCCATCCTCTTACATTGGACATAACCAGCAATCATTGCATTCCACGACACAGCATTCTTCTCTGGCATCTCATTGAAAACTCTCCTAGCATCATCCAACATTCCATTTTGCACATATCCGGATAATATAGCTGTCCATGTAAACACATCACGAACTGGGGACTCATCGAAGAGTTTCTTTGCCTCCAACATTTGCCCATTTTGGGCATAACAAGAAATCATAGTATTCCACGAAACTTCATCCTTCACAGGCATTCTATCAAAAACCTGCCTGGCCTCCACCAACCTCCTTTTCTTTAAATATCCACCCATCAAACAGTTCCAGGACACCACAGCCCAGCTCCCCTTCGAACCAAAAAGACTTCTTGCCTCTTCAATCCTCCCATTCTGCACATATGCTGCCAAAATCCCGTTCCAAGAAATCTCATTCTTCAATGGCATCTCATCGAAGGTCCTCCTCGCCTCATCTACATAACCATTCTGGGCATACCCAGATAACAAAGCATTCCACGAGACAACGTCTCGTTCTGGCATTTGATCAAACAAAATCTTAGCGGCTCCTAGATTTCTATTCCGTATATACCCACTAATCATAATATTCCAAGTAACAAGGTCCCTTTGTGGCATTTGATCAAACAACTTCTTGGCAGCTGCAAAATGGCCATTTGCCAAGTAACCAGATATCATGGAGTTCCAAGAAACGGAAGTCTTGCAAGGCATTGAGTTGAACAAACTCAATGCGGATTCGCACTGGCCATTGCGCATGAGGTTGGTGATAGAAATGTTGCATCTTACTATATCCCAGTCCTTGCCACCTTTCCGATATGTCTGTGATATTTTACTGTATTTCCCCACAGTGGTTTTAGATGAAATAGGGTTCTTCGGGGCAAGTTTTTGAAGACTGAGGGATGAAGTTGGCGGCGGATCATTATGCAGTGAACTTAAGATGGCGCCATGCAACCTCCCAAAACGCATTTTTCAAAACTTTTAATGCATTCTGTATCAGTCTCTGAACAAGAACCAATGACAACTAGAATACAATTCTAATCTTTAAGTATCAATTACACAATAATCAACCACAACTTAAAACTCAATCTTTGGTGTTCCTATAACAATCTTTGGAACAACAACAGTTTAGGATCCTTCTAAGTTTTATTATGATAAGAGTCTAGGCATAAAATCAATTTGCACGCCTGATTGGGCCAGAATAATCTACAGTGCATTCTCCACAATAAACTTTACCCGGCCCACAAGTAATAGGATTGGTTGTATTATAAATAATGTTGGGGATTTTGGTCTGAGCCAACGTGGTCAGATATGAACGCGACCGCGACGATTGTGGGTTCACCAGAGTTGGGGTCTGTCTGTTGGCCTAGTTGAGCAGGTCAGTCGAAGCTTGTAGATTGATTTATCAACTAGAGTCTGAGTTTCACCCCACGCACACCTATAGATGACTGCATGTTTATTTGTTAATTTAAGGATAAGATGTAATTCCGTAATGTTTTACAAATTTGTACGAGTAATTAGATCGAAAAAATACTAATTCACATATTCAACCGTAATTTATTAATTTCATAAGGTAATAATATTCCAAACCCATGTATAATTAGATACATATATTTTTTATAATTAAAATATTATTTAAATATAATAATTTCATATCGATAAAACTTGACGATTATAAGATATTTTATTTTTTTATTCATATTAAATAATGACTTATATTTTAAGTAAAAAAATTATTTTTAAAATAATTAATTAAATAAAATTTATAATTTGAATCATTTGATTGAAGAATGATTCATTCAAAATATTTATTTATTTTTGTTGAAGTTGAATTAATTTAACCTCAATTTATATTTTTAAAACATCAACAAGTTAGATATTCGATGGACCGATTCACTAATCTAATTGGTGGATCAATTCTATTTTTTTAATTTAAAGAATAATTTAATAACAGACAATCTAATTCTTTCTATTGAACAGATTTAATGCTCGATTCATGGTTTGATAGCCCAATCAATCCAATTTGAAAAACAATGGTCAAGTGTATCCACCTACCATCATACTCAATTAAAAATAAGGAAATATTTGTCTAAATAAAAAATAAAATTATGATATAAGAGAAACATATTTCTTAAAAACTTCCCTAGTACACACAAAGGGAAATTATGTAAATTTACCAAAGCCTTTAGGGTATAGTCAAAGGAGATAAAGACACGTAATAATTCTTTTAGTAAGAGATTAATGCAACAGATGAGAGAATCCATATTCCACAAGAAACTTCGTCATACGTTTCACTTCCATATAAGAATAAATAAATAAATAAATCTAAAACAATTTCATTTTCTTAAAAAAGGATATGTATTTCTCATCCCATAATAAAAGGAAAGGAAAGGAAAGGTCAATTAGCTTTTCAAAAGCTTTTTGGTCTCTTCTCGCAAGGAAATGAAAAAGTCTTTATTTTTTATTTTTTATTCTGCACTACCAATCAAACGCAATCGGATTTTCTGCAATTGCGAATTGACCACATTTTTCTAAAGTTTAATATTAATAGAAAATTTTGAATACTATATATTTGTCCTATTATCATGCTTATGCTTGTTGAAAAGGTAAATATAATTCCAAATGAGAATCTTCAACCGTCAAGCAATTTTACTTATTTTATTTATTTATTTATAAGCATTATTTAGATCATATTCAAGCACTATATATCTAAACCATTAGGTCACAAATGAAAATCTTCAACCGTCAAGCAATTTTACTAGAGTTGGATAATCATAATATTCACGAGTAGTATGAGTGGATGGATTTTCAAAAATATTTTATTGGAAAATTATACATTAATTATATAAACAATTCAGTCCTGATATATATTCTAACCTTAATGAGTTTGTAACTACTAGTGATATAATTGAGGAATGTGTTTGGGCCTGATCTGAATACTGCTTGTAAAAGTATATATATACATACATGTACACGTTAGAAAATGGAAAAATTATATGGTTCACAAAACCACATAAAAACCCACAATTTATGTGCATGCCAAATTGTTAACATATATATATATACACATGAAAATGGTATAATATGTTATGAAACACACCTTATAGAGTGCTCCAATTACGTCTCTAAAAGTCAAAGTTAACGCCAACTATATTTTTTTTAAAATATAATATAATATAATATAATTAAGTACTCATAGAGTTTAGTTTGTCCTTTTTTGGTTTGGTTTATAAAAATGTTTGCAAAAATAATTTTTTATACACAAATTTTTCTTTTCTTAACAATTTCCGTTAATTTTGATCGTTAAAGATTTAATTTGAGCAATCTATAAGGTGTGTTCCATATCTCTCCATAGTATTATTGTATATATATACTTTGACTTATATATAAATGTTTATAGTAATGCTATGGAGTGTTTCAATTAAATCAAAGTTAACGATAAACTGTTAAAAAAAGATAAATTGTTCTATAAAAAAAAATTTTTACAAATATTTTTTATAAACTAAACCTTAGGAATACTTATTAAATTTTATTATTGTTTTCTTAAATAATTGACTGTTAATTTTAACCTTTAGAGATTTAACTAGAGTACTTCATGAGGTGTGATCATTAGCACTCAATCGTGCATATATATATCAAAAATATTATTATAGGCAACACAACTCAAATTATTTTGAGTTCCAATTAAGTATGTAAAGGTCAATTGTCTTTTATATATAAAAAAAATAATAATAATTGAACAAGTACCCTTAGGGTTTAGTTTATCTTTTTATGGTTTAGTTTATAAAATATTTCTACAAAAAAAATTATGGAATAATTTATATTTTCTTTAAAAAAAGGTAGTTGACCGTTAGAGACTTAACTGAGCTCAAATAATTTGATCACCGTTGCCTATAATAGCATTTCTATATATTGTTTTCCATAACATTCATGTATATAAGTATATATATATATATATATATATATATATTTACAGAAATGCTATTATGGGCAACGTAGCACAAATTAGTTTTGAACTTCTGTTAAGTCTTTAACGGTCAAAGTTAACTATCAAATATCTTTTTTTTTTATAAAAAATAATAACAATTAATCAAGTATCCCTAGGGTTTAATTTGTCTTTTTATGGTTTAGTTTATAAAATATTTCTTAAAAAATAATTTTTTGTAGAAGAATTTATTTTTTCTTAAAAAAAAAAGACAATTGACTGTTAACGTTGATTGTTAGAAACTTAACAGAAGCTCAAATTATTTTGAGCTTCATTATCCATAATAGCATTTCCCTCTATATTTATATAAGTATGAATGTTATGGAAAGCAATGGGTTCTATGAAGCGTTTCTCTTTTGTAAATGTTTTATATAATGAACTCATTGCTCTCCATAGTATAATTTTCAATTAATAAAATACATATATCATGATCAATGCTCAATAACGTTACTTTAATTAATTTGGCTAATCCAGAAGCACATTTTGATTATATAAATAATGAATGGTTAATTTGTTTGATAAACAAAACTTGTTGAAGTGGTAAATTGAATAATTTCACTTAAGATTCTTTTATTTTGATTTTTTGTATTAAAATTAAAAATATATTTGTTTTATAAAATTAGATACTTTCATTTGAATAATACTCTTACAAAAGACTTGACTAGAGCTCGATTATATAAATATATATTTTTATAGATAATACTTAGAGTGCATTAAGGGTGCATTTGGTTGCAGTTTCTAGGAACGGGGAAGGGGAACGAAACAAGAAAAATTGTCCACTTCACGTGTTTGGTTGGGGAGGACGAAAATTTTTGTTCCGTGTCTAAGAACAACTTTTGGTCAAAAACTAATGCCTCCAAAATTGAGAGCTGATTTTTTTGTTTATGTTGAAACAAAAATATAAAATGACAAAATTATCCATATATTTTTCCAATAATTCCAAAAAATACAAACCAAGCCAACCCACTTCCCACCCCAACAAAATTCCCCACATCACCCCACCCCACCCCCTGCTACCCCCAGGCAGCCCCTCATGACACTTGCACCCCCCACCCTAGCCCCCACCTGCACCCCTATCCCTACCCAACCAGCCCACCCCAACCCCCACTCTACCCACATCCCAGGCCCTACAACACCCCGCCCCAGCCCCCTACTAAACCCCCCAACCCCCACGCATCCCACCCTAGCCGCCCACCCCAACCGTCCATCCCAACCCCCTAACTACTCACATCCCAGTCCCCCTCAATACCCCAGTCCCCTCCCTAACCCTTCTCAATCCAGCTACCCTTTCCAACCAAAAACCCGACCCACTTTTTGATTTTATTTTTCTCTTCATAAGGGGAATTTAGTAAATGAACAATTGATT
>JAWZTD010000097.1:2834417-2846356 GCA_035221335.1 Echites panduratus
GATACATTATTCAGAGTGCATACATCTAATTAGCAAATATCATGTTGCACAATTGTTATACTATTGTTCGAGTTTCTGCAACATTCCTACATCTCTTTGGTAAAAATTGGAGGCAATGCAAATGGTTCAGTTTCTGGGAATTGCAAGCTGATGAGGATGTTTTCATGTGACAAAACTTGAAAACATCTGTTTAAAAAATGTGACAAAGTTCAAACTCGAGAGAAAAAGTTTAAGATTGTGTTTCTCTTGTATCTCTGGCAGTTATTTCTTTTTACTCTTCTTCCACTATGTACTCTTATATCATCATCGGACACCATTACAGACTTGGAGTTAACACTTGGCTGTGAATCCGGAGTCAAGCGCATGATCTCTGGGTTCTCAACCTCAGTCACAACTGACATCGGTTCAGCTGCATCGTCATTCCAATCTAACTTCATGTCTTCAAGTTTTCTTTTCTTGAATGGATTGTTATCTGGGAGTTTCTGTGCTTCTTTAGGAATCATTATTGTGCTTTCATCTTTAACTTCACTTATCAACGGTAGTAGCTTTTCCAGTTCCAGATCCTTATCAATAAACTTCTCCTGAAAAGCTGTCTCCTTGTTCTCTTTGCCTGGCAACAAAAAAGAACAGTGCCCTTCATGAATATGATTACCAGAATATTTCTAAATGTGATATGCATTTCTGTATAGTTGAGTGCTGAATATTACCTATAATTTCCTTTCTACATTTGTGAGAGGATATCAAAGTAAAACAGCCCACTTTTGAAGATACAGTAGTTGCCTCTGTGTTCTGCTTCTGATCAAGTCTGAACATGTTGGTTGGATTTGTGGGAATTCTAATGTTTGGCAATTGGTCAAATGCCTCCATTGTACAAGGATTCAGGTGACCTTCAGCAACTGCTGTTGCTATTGAAGGGGGCATAGCACTATGTCAGTCAAGGAAAATGCACATTTAAATGTGGTTCTCTTTTATGATAAATGCAATGCCACGACTGTTTTAAGACAGTTTTGAATAATCTGTGAATGTTGCTAAAGTTTAGATAAGAAAATTTATGCATCAGGTCATGACAAGGAAATATGTTTAAGGTAGTAAAAAAAAAGAGGTAAATAAAGGATACGGGCCTAAAAAATCGAGTTCCCCATCCAAACTCTCCAATAGCTCATCCGGAATAGGTTTTATATGTTTAAGCTGCTTTGAGACTGCATCATATCTGCACAGGGATAAAAGTCAATGAAAGAACTATATCTCCAGAAACAAGAAAGAGATTAGAGGATCTGATATTTTTAAAAAATATCTGACATACATTCTGGCATGCCCAAAGACAGCAACTGCTTCTTTAAAGGATTTTGAATAATTCTCAGGCACTTGGCTTCTTTTCTCAATTTTTAAAATGGAAAGAACCTGCAAGTATTGCAGCCATATTTTCAGACAATGACTATAACATGACTGCAGGAACACCTGCATCTTTTGGACTATAAAAACTAAATTTTCCATCTTTTGACAAATGAACGCGATAGATTCTTAAACAAAATAGCCCATGTGCTTACTCTATCTAAGTTCCGATACTTGGAGACCAGACCATAAGCCTTAGCAATTCCAATTCCCGGTACAGATGGAAGGAAATCACATCCTGCTAAGACACACATACCTGCAAAAGAATCCATTTAAGTTTATTTTTTCAGCAAGAGCTCTGCATTATCCAGAATGCCTTCTTACATAGCTGCAATAGAGCTTCAACCTCAAGTAATCCTACTCCAGTAACATAGACAAATGAATCCCACTATGAATCTATGATCATTTGGCTTTGAAAACTTCTCCTTTAATAGTTAATATTAGGGGCTTTCATTAGGAGTGCTATTTCTTTTCTTGGAAGTTAGAAAGTTGTAAGTCACTGACAGATGAAAATCAATTGAAATTGTAAGACACTTTTTTTTCACCCAGGTCTGATGAAAATAATTGACAACTAAACCACCTGTAAACAAGGTTCTGTCAAAATTCCGGAATGAAGGTGTGCGAGTCACAGAATTGAAAACCTTGTCTAAAATCACTTCTTGACCATTCCCGTATTGATCCATCTTAAAGATGATCTGCATGAAAATGATGAAGCACGTTATGGTACAAGGAATCATATGGGCTAAAGAAGCCTAATGATGGTAAACTTTGTTTACCATATCTAAAGTGTTGTAGCATTTATACCGCAGGGCAGCCATAAGCCAGTAAATCACTGTCCTCCGAAATAACTGCTACAATTCCACCGTTCTCTGGTTCGAGCCAGGACATGTATGCTAATTGTGCATCAGCCTCATATGGTGCCACTATAAATTCAATATTCTCTGACCTTAGAATCTGAATATGATAAGGTATCATTTATAAATTCACAAATAGCTCAACCTGATACCCAGATGCAGATGATGTCATTTGACCAAACAAATAAAGAATTATGATAAAACTGCACAGAAACCAATGGAATTGACCAAAAAAAAGTTGATGGATTCAAGGACACAGTCTAGAGCTCAAAATTTTTAGAAGCGGGATGAAATTTCCCAATGAAAATGCAGGAAATGTATGCCAATTGTCCATCAGCTTCATAAAAGCCACTATAGATTCAACATTCTCAGACCTCAGAATATGAATGAAATAAGGTATCAATTATAAATTTACAAATTGCTCAACCAAATAACCAGGTTCGAAAGATATGATTTGGCAAAACAAATAAAGAATTACTTCTTCCATCCTAAAACATAAGTCGTTTTAACCTCTTCTATTTATCATTTTACAATGCATATTTATCATATTATTATATTTTTTCCATTCTCCCTCTCCATTTAATATCATATTTCATTTATTATGAAAAAATATAATTGTAGTTATAAATATGAGAAAAAATATTTTAGATATAACAAACGTAGATTTATTATTTTTTAATCAATGTGAGACAAGTCTTTGCATCATGGGAAGGAGGTAGTATGATGAAACTGCACATAAACCATGGAATTGACAAAAGAATCTGCTTGATTCAAGGAAACAGTCAAGAGTAAGGAATTTGAGTCAGTTTAGAAGCTGGATGAAATTTCCCCACAGGAAAAGAAAAAAAAATTTTGACTTAAAAAACACCCTTGAATTTGAACAAAGGGTCGCAAAGGAAACAGATTATTTCTTTAAGTTAAACATACCAAAGCAATTATGAACATTTTTTTCTGAAGAAAACGTTTGCAATACCTGAATTAGTTGGTGAGCCACCACTGGAGAGATACTCACTGCCCTCTGCACATCAGGAAAGACATGTCAGTACAAAAAACACTATCAATTCTTAAACTGATCCTCGGGCAATAGAAAGTTTGCTAATGAACGCTGAGACAGTTTTTGCTTTATGATGGTATTGAGCTAGTCAAGGTTAGTAATTATATGTGCATTCAGAAGAAAGAAAGCAATGTTTCGTTTTTTTTTTTCCCAGACACTAGTATACAGGACTGTAGTTTCCTTTGCTAACTTCAGGTGTTTGACAAATCTCAAGAATGAACCATCAGTCATTTACAAGTCTCCCTCACTGAACAACAGCTGACAAATGAAGACAAGATCGTGTCACCTGAAATAGCTCAGATGCAGCAGCAACATTCCCTTCCTTGAGCTTTTCCATAGCCAAATCACGATTTGCTTGCCTTCTCCTAAAAGAACCCAAGAAAATAACATACAATCATCAAAACCTTCTAAACGATAAAATTGCTAAAGAAACTGATGAATGGTATTTCAGAGTGACAATACTTGTCTCTCTCATCCTGTGTGGCAGCTTTACAGGGTAAGTTTCCACCATCAAAAACAACAACAGGAGTAATCTTGTAATGGCGTAGCATATTAATCCGGTGCATAAAATACTTCAAGTATTGCAATTTCTTGTCACCCTCCATATTGAGCGACAACTCCATACTACATGAATAAGCTAAAAATATGTCCACCTTTAGTAACTCCACTTTTCACCCCCAAAGAAAAAAAAAATCAGCATTCCTAAAAATGTAGAAATTACAATGATACCTCCTTTGTGAAGCCATGAATACGCATCAATTCCCACCTATACCCAAAAAGAAAGGAAAAATCAAATTTAAAAAGAAAGAATGAGGAACCGGAAGTGGGGATTTAAATTGAAAAAATAGGCTGAAAAGAGCAGCAATATAGGGAATGTAGAAGGATTAACCCGCTGGCCGGCATATTTCTTGATGTGGATGGGTTCGACATAGGGTTTCACGAATCTGAGAAGATCTTTGATGCCCATTTCCGTATTTCTTGCAAATATTTCCGAGGTTCGTTTTTCTTAGATCTAAAATCTGTGGAGGCCAACGAGAGAAGAAGGTTATTTTGGAAGAAGAGTGAGAAAATGGCGGGAAAAGAAAGCTGCAGCTGACGGCGGAATCCATCTTTTGGTCCAACGCCAACCTCTCTGTGGAAGGTTTACGTTAACTTTTACCGCGAATAAATATTTGAAGTTTCGGGCAACCTAGGAAAATTCCCGGTTCTTTTTCCCCTAAAAATTTAAATGGAAAAATCGTGACTAGAGGAGGACGCTCTGTCAGCAACATGCTACGTTTAAAAAATAATAATCATATTCCAAAGTTCACTTTTAACCTCTTTTATTTTTATTTTTTATTCAATTGGGAGATTAGCATAATCATATTCAAATTAATATTCATACTATTCATAAGTTATCAAAGTGATATTTATAATCACTTAATTATAATTTTTTGATTAAATTATTACTCATATTATTTATCAGCTGTCAAATTAATATCCTAAATATAGAGAGTTTTGATCAAAAAATTAAATTTTTTGTCAGAAAATTGATGTCAAATGATTAAAAGTATCACTTTGACACTTCTTAAATAGCATGAGTATTAATTTGATAAAAAAAAATCATATATTACAGTTGACTTTAACCAAAAGATAATATATTACTATGACTAATCTCTCCATTCAATTATGAATAATAATTATTAATAATGTTATTGGTGAGATTATGAGTTAATGTTATGTCAATTCTTCAAAAACATAATTTAATGGATATAATAATTCATTTAAAACAGAGAGGATCCATTAAATTAAAAAAGGGTAGTAGTAAAATTTTAAATCTAAAAATATTTATTTTATAAAAGTTCAATTATGCATGTTTAAAATTGATAATAGACACATTAATTTCAAAATTTTTCTAAATTCCTTAATCCTAGTCTCGAAATTTGTAAAAAGATACAAGAATTCAAAATAAAATATGAATCAAAACAATTGAAGTAAATTTATATGAGACTTTTAAGATTTTGACATTATTAATATATATAACCATAGAAATAATGCACAAAGGATATGCTCAAATAATTTGAAAGTAAAGCTTACATCATGTAATAGATTTAACTCATTATTGTCAGCTATTAATGATATACTCAAAATGGATACATAAGTTCGCATCGACACCACTTAAAAAAACATATGTCAAAAATAAAAACAAAAAAGAGTTTGATTTTATTATTAAATTTAAATTTCATATGAATTTTTTTTATACTCGAAAGTTTCAATTAAATGGACACATGTTTAATCCGTAATTAACATTAAACAAATATAAAAAAATACGTGACAAAAAAAAAATTAAAGGATCAAGAAATAGTAAATTCTAACCGATGCTTTCACGATTCAAAGTTTGGCTGTATTTATTATAAAAAAAAAAAAAAACACAGTTGAAATTGCCAGAGCAGCCCTTTCCAAACCCCACCCCAAGAAGAGACCAACAAACAGGTCTTGGACTTATTGGGATGTTATATTAGAACACAGAAGTATTGACCAAAGATATAATAGCAGGACAAAATGCAGATCATGGAGCAGCTCTGAAATACAGTGGAACATAATTCTTAGCAGTTGGCTGTGAACTCCAGACTGAGAATGCACTTGAACATCTCATCCATTTCTTTGTCATTTCAGGGAAATGTCGATCGATAACATCTTTCAAAGTCTCTGTCTTGTTAACCCAGTCAAATCCTTCCTCTGTATATATCTCGGCATTGAAGTTTGTCGTGAAGAATCGATCAGACTCCAGCCTCCTGAAAAAATGATCCATTCCATATATAGAAGAAGTTGAAGACATGGGAAATAACTGAGAACTGTTTTTACCAAAAAACAAAAAGAAGAAAAGGTAGTAATGGTATGTATTTACCTTGATGCCATGAGTAGGAATATGAAGAATGCAGTTTCACTTATAGCAAAGCCTTTGATCTTTTTTTCTGCATGTAGTCCTATTAGGAGATCAAGCTTCTCAACATCATCTCCATAGACTTCCCTGAGTGCTTCAATTACGTTTTCATCGTCGGTTAAATCTTCCCAACAGCTAATTGGTACCATCAGTATGTTCCTCCTGAATTCATTGTAGCGAGGAACTCCCCTCTCTCTGTCTCTATAAACTAAGTAACCATTCATACGTTAGAATTTCGTACGAAGTTAGTTATATTCTGTTGAGAAAGAGAAAAGCAAAGGAAAAAGATCTATACTTTCCAGTGCAGCCATGTCAACAGGGTCCGGCCTGTCTTCTCCATTTACATCGTGAGCGATGAGGTTCCTCATCCAAGATGGAAAATTCCACAGTGTGAGTGCTCCACACGTCTGATGACCCATTGACACCAGCATCTGCTCCATTCCAATGTTTGACAGTCTCTTCTCCCCTTTTTTCCCCACCAGTTCCGTCATATGAACCCTGACAAGGAGACATTGGAAGAAATTATTACTAAGACTTCGAGCAATTCAGAAATAGAATGTGTTTATATCTCACAACGTCAAAATATCAATGAAAAAAGAAAGGCATGGAATGGCACTATCTCACTTGTCTCAGCCATTTATTTTGCTTTTAAGATGAATCACTCGTCTCAGCCATTTATTTTGCTTTTATGATGAACTTTCCCAAGCTATTATTATTACATTATGAATGAATAGGCTACCATCAGCATTTCAAAAGGATATCTCCTCAGAAGTACTGCCTCAAAAATAGACCACATTTGAGATAACCAACACCCCCAACAGAGCAAATTCATTAATGCCCCTCCATAATATACAGTCACCTTTCATCTACACTTAGTCACACACTAAGTAAGCAGATTTGGGTCGATAAGTCAAGAGATTCTGTTCAATCTTTAAATTTATTGTAACTCTAGGTGCAGTAAAATATTGATATAAAGGTTCGGAGAGGAGAAAACCATACTCTTCTTGAATTGGTGGGCATTTATCTGCAGAAGTTGGAGTCTTCACTTCCCTCAGAAGGATTTTGTCGGGTAAAAGCGAATGCATTCTGTAGACACTGACGAATTCTTCAGTCAATGAGTAGGGAGCTCCATGATCCCTAGGACTTTTGAGACCAACCAATCCACTGAACAGGGGTCCAAACTTGGGTCCAAATATATCCTTGACTTTCTTCCCTAGAAAGCCATACCTGCAGTGCAGTAAAATGAATTCCCAGTGGAGCTCATACTCAATATTTATGCAAAATTAACTCATTTGCTAAAAGTCACATTTTTAATACATATTAAATGGTGTCTTACCAGTTGGTTCTCATTCCTGCAAGCAATGTGTCAGTCTTCAGAAGTTCAACGGTCCAGTCAATAGTATGGATTTTTGCAATAACTGCTGAAGTTACTAATCGTGCATGTTGGTAGATCGTCTCATCATCAAAGTCAGGATAATTTTCCTGGGGTACAGTGCAAAAAAAAAAATAGTAAGCTTGGAAATACAATAGCTGTCCAGCAATCCTTATGTAGGAGGACCACAAGTTATAATCAGAATTACCATATTTAAGAATAACATAGCTGGAGGTAGTTAATTATAGAAAATAAAGCAGAAAGATTTGGAATTAACATGCAGCAAACACATAGTTAAGATTCTGCTGTGGAAGCAGGGGGAAACCATGAACAATACTTTCAGGGGAAAACAACCACATCATCTTTGAAGAGTAAATGGTGATTTATCTCTTCACGCCGAATTCAATGGAACTTACTTTTAGCATATCACAAACAGCATTGTGCTCTTTGATAAACAAGGCTTGCAGAAGTGACAAGCCTGCCCAACCATTTCTGACATCCCCACATACAGGAATGCCATTCATGTCATGTTCAAGAAGTCCATCATTGGAGAGCTTCAATTTTCCATCTGAAAAAGTTCTCACCCTAACCATGCCCTCTGCGTTATTGCCATATAGGACACTCCCATCCCTTATTCGGCCAGAAGCAAAAAGATGATATATGATGAGAAAAAGAGATTGAGAAAACTCTTTCATGTTTTATTACAGTATAGGTACTCCATATTAGCAATTCTCTTTAATATTTCTCCTTTGACCCATTTCACATGTAATGTTTTCCTTTAAGAGAAGCATAAGATAATGCACTTACCACCATGGAGTTCTCGTATTTAGGAATCCAGATTTCTTATCAGATGAACCTATTGGAACTGATTTATTCTTGAAGAACTTAAATGACTTCAATGGACACATTTCTGAAACTTCATCAGGAGCTCTCAAATTGACCTGTTAATTGAAGACAAATAATCAAACCCCATCAGGTCACTTCATATGAATTGATCTGAGCTCTAAGCAGATGAGTAGCATTTGGGTACTCGAAGCAACTTGATTAGTTAAGAGTTAAGACTTATTGAAGACTCTACTCACTTTTATTGTTACTTCCGACAACACAAAAAAACAAAATATCCCTGACCATGCAGTATTATTACAGGGGCAAAAAAATGTCACTCTATGCCAGATATGATCCATTAACAGACTGCCACAAACCTTTGTGATTAACACTAGATACATGATATTATAAGTTACCTGTTCAGTATCCTCCATATGATCGACCCAATCATGAATCATGAACTGTATCCATGAGCATGCTATCATGTTAAACTGAACTCCACAATCCTTGAATTCTTTTCTTTCCAATAGCTTATTGGCTACTGTTATCGGATGGGGATCCATTAACTGCAAGGATTAAACTATGCTTTTAAACAATTGCAACAATTGAAAAGGGTTTTTTTTTTTCCAAAACTGTAATAATGATGTTTCCAATAATATATTTACATACAGGAACAAAATGAGTGACGTGCACTAGCCATTTGCTTCTGGATAACTATATAAATTCTAGAGGCTTAATTCATATCACCGACATTAAGGTAGTAACAATACATATCATGCATGAATGCTGTACAAAAATGGAATTAAATTCTTCAATATTTGCAAAAAGAAGTCGTCGAAAAGTTACGCCAAGAGACAGAGCGAGACCATGATGATGAGATTGGCTCCCAAAAGGATGGAGAAAAGAAATCCAGCTTAAAAAATAAAACTGACAAAGTGAAACTGGGCATCATCAGTAAATCTGATCTGATCAATAGTCATTAGTGATAGCACGTCTGAAAACAGGCAGCCTTTATTAGGAAAGATATACTTTAGAGGAATCTCAAAGAGGCTCTAGCAAGTGCTTGCTTCGATACTGCACATTATCTCCTGCTAATCTTCATCAATGATTCTACTGAATCAGTCCACAAACCCCGAGATTTAGCCAAGGGTAATGGAACCCAGACAGCTTTGCCGGGGAAGAAAACGGGTTTCATATCAGATTCCAGGAAAATTCTTGGTTTTCCCATCCCTAAAAATATCAGAGAACAAGTTTTTTTTGACTAATTTCAAAACCTAGCTTAGCTACTCACGTGAATCCTGCATAAAACTTAAAAGCCATATGACAGCTGACAATTAAGTTCTAAGAAAAAAAATTTAGAAACAAGAAATAACTTGTTGCTTTATTTTGCTATCTTCGCAGTTCTTGTGCAATTTGAACCAAGACAGAACTTTTAGCTTACCGCATAAGAAGAAGTTGATGGAGGCATATTCCTACCAAAAAATGTTCCCAAACTGCCAACCTTATCATCCGTAGGATGATTGCAAGTCCCATCGGCGGTCCGGTACCAGCATTTCCCGGTATCATATTTGCTACCATTCGTTCTTCCAACATGCAAAAGATTGTACCTTTGGTGCAAGTGTCTTCTTATTGCCAGGTAAATCAACCCCAACAGTACTGGTAATCTATGCCATGGCCAGAACTGATCTACAAAACATACCATCTAAAAAACAAAACAACACAAAAAAAAAAAAAAATTTCCAGCAAGATTAATAAAAACACAAACTCATGAAGGGTTGAAGACTTGAAGTCATAATCAAAATTCAGTAAAAGAGAAAGAGTACTAACACAGAACAAGATGGTATCTAACAGAGACATTTTGGCTGTGGCATCCCTTAATTGAGGATGAATGAAGGAAGAAAGAGTTGCAGAGAACGCCATAAGTAGCAGCTAGCTGCTGTAGTTACGATGGCAAAATAAGTTGCTTATATAATTGAGTTCGGTGGAAGAATTATGTAGAGTGTTCATCTCACTCCCAGTAGTTTGAACTCCCCCGGCCGTCCTTTCTCCCGGTTTTGCTCTGTTTTACACGTATTTT
This sequence comes from Echites panduratus, assembly GCA_035221335.1. Taxonomy (NCBI): domain Eukaryota; kingdom Viridiplantae; phylum Streptophyta; class Magnoliopsida; order Gentianales; family Apocynaceae; genus Echites; species Echites panduratus. The sequence goes on from JAWZTD010000097.1 coordinate 2,844,915, forward strand.
TAATCCTGTCATTATTATTCGGAGTTAAAAAACCAAGTAGCTGAAATGCTGAATCCAGCAACTCCAGTCACCCTCATGCCTTGTTTGGGAAAATGAAAAGGGGGAAAAAAAAAGTTTAAATGGACGAGATTATTGCCAATCTTATAATACACATATTTATATATTATTTTATTATACTAATAATAATATCAAATTTCAAAGTACATATATGTAAAACAAATAATGTATAGTGAATCGATTTAATTTAATTTGAGTTCTTGCATATTTATAAAACAAATGATAATAATAATAATAAGGTAATACAAATAATAAGGTAATGCATATATGTTAAACAAATAATGTATAGTGAATCGATTTAATTTAATTTGAGTTCTTGCATATTTATAAATCAAATGATAATAATAATAATAAGGTAATACAAACCCTTTTAAAATAAGTGTTTTTTTTCATTTCCCCCTGACATTTTCCATTCGGATTTTCTTTACGATCGAATTTAATATTATATCAAGGATGACCACTTTTCCTTTTTTTCTTATAAAATATTTCACTCCATTGAAGGTTAATCACAGGTCGTATTCAAGATCTGGACTGTTTTGTGTACATGGCCACCCTGACGTATCTCTCTTTGACATTTCTTCCGCAATGCCAATGAGGTGTTTGATGAATTGTCAAGTCTTCTAAATATCCTCGGCATGGGCACGACTGGTTAGGTTGCATGACAAAGCTAAAAATTGCGTTTAGGATGGACAATTAAGGTGAGGTTTTCCATATTCAAAATTAATTTGAACAGTGTGGGCAAGAAATATTATAGGGTAGTTTCAATCCCACAAAACAAATAAACTTGCAGAATTTGAGAATTCAAGTCCCAAGAGGCAAGAACACACTTGTTTTTCTTTCCAACCCCGCTCGAAAGATTAAGGATGGTTCATCATTGATCCTTATCTTGAACTCATAAGTATGAACTCAAATACTATAGCCTAATGAAAATTAACCAATACGAGCTTCTTTGTTTGTTTATCACTTGTCTCTTGGGTTTTTTTTTAGCTCTGTTCAGAAGATTAAGGATAATTCATCATTATGAACTCAAAATCTTGTGATGTCAAAATACTGTCACTTAACACCATGCAAATAAAACTTAACCAACATGAGCTTCTCTGTTTGTTTATGGGTTTGTAATTTGTGTAGGTCTAAGTTGAATCGTCTGAAAAAAAATATATCTCAACTTCCACTCACGCGTATATGGTTGCATACAATAAAAATGCTGGTAGCAGCAGTAGTCCTACTACATGGTATTTAAAATAATATACGGCAATGACATGCAATAATAATGGTGGCAGCAATTCCCATGTGTATAATACACTGACATTGTGGGGGAAACAAGAGTATAGTATAACACGTGTTTTTGGGATCCATACCTGTCTAGTCTCTGCAATGCATCTTTC
>JAWZTD010000097.1:2888944-2910902 GCA_035221335.1 Echites panduratus
TCTCTCTCTCTCTCTCTCTCTCTCTCTCTCTCTCTCTCTCTCTCTCTCTCTCTCTCTCACACACACACACACACACAATAAGCCCTAAATTAATTTTTTTTTCCTGATTTGATCCCTCATTACACTAAAGGTACCAATCATATCTCATTTCGACTCTTCACGTCTTAAGAAAAATTTGACTTAATTTATTTTAACATCGTAATGTTATTTGTTTAGTAAAATTTTAATTAATTTAAAAAATATGATATTTAATTCTATAGCTTCAAAATGAAAAAATAAAACTCTTTAACGCCTAGTGACTGCGTAATTCAAATAACTACCTGATTAAGAGAAATTTCATTTTGGACTTACATCATATCCCACACATGTACCATGTGACTTATATTAAACTACATCATATATTTTACACATTGAATTTTTTTTTTTGTCAATGTGTTGCATTTGGATAGAGGTTTAGTTTTGTAAAATTGATCTTTTAACTTTTTATTCACTTTTCAAATATAAAATTTTTTAAAGTTTAAAAGTTAAGAATTCATTTGGATAGATACGTATGGGTGGATTTTAAAAAAAATTAAAAAGAATCTTAAATCCTTACTATTGGCTATTAAATTCACAAAATACCCTTAAAAGACATTAAATTTACACATGCCATTGGCCATTTGACCCAGCAATCTATTTGGATATTTTTTTTTTTTTAGAGTTGGGGCGGTGGCAGCCATCGTCCCAAGTAAATGAGAAAGGAAAAAAAAAAAAAGAAATAGAAAATTAAAAGCTAGATTTGGTCTAGCAGGCTGTGGTAATAAACATCACAACGGAGCGGCGGAGAAGATGAAGTCTCGTGAGGAATTAAGGGGTACCGAGTAGTCCGCTCATCAAATCTAACAAAAAGGTGGGAATTTAAAAGAAAATTGGAAATATTGGGGTATGCCTTAATCTCATTAAGTAATAAGTATACAAAAAAATTGAAAACCAGTGGTGCTTCTTTTCCATTTTTCGACTAAATTTCTCCTATTTTTCTAAGACTTAATAAAGCCTACTTGACCAATTCTGGTCCAAATGGACTTTTAACCATTTTTGAGTTTTTAAAATTTAAAAGTAATCAATTTCATGTCTTAGTCTTGATTTAGTGAACTCTTAATGGATTAAAGTAATCAATTTCATCTAAAATTAAATATATTTTTTTAAATTTTAAATTGACCGTAAATGGACATCTCATCTACTAAATTATTTAAAATTTTACAATATAGTTAATATTGTTAAATAAATTAAGTCAAACTCTTTTAATAAAATTTATCATAATCAAAATGAGAAATTTAATTTTAAAATGAATGAGTAATAGATTGGCTCCATAATGCCATTGCTTAATTTCACAAAGACATAATCAATTATTTGAGATAATTTTATTAGTTAATTATTAATTAAAGATTAATTACCAATAAAAGGAAAAAGTGATGATATAATTGGATTGGAGTAGAGTGATGTTGAAATAAGATATTTACTTTCAAATAACTTAAAATGAAAATTAAGAAGACATAAGTATTAATTTTTTTTTTTGAAGAATTCATATAACTTAATCAACCTAAAGAATTCTTTAGGAGCTTAATATCTTGGTAACTCATGTTTATTACTTGTGATATGAAAATTATTGAGAGAGAAAACTGAATACCCTAAAGTTATCACGTCACAACAGTTATGCCACAAAACAGTCCAGAAGGCAGAGCTTGAATTGCCAGTCCCAGTCTTCTACCGAAAGTTTCCAACCTACCCTCTAACTTCAGAACCTTTTCTTCTTACCTTCGCCAGTATAGGGCCAAAAATGAAATCTTTTTCATGGGTTCTTGAAACATGTATTTGTAGTTATAATCTTTGTACACTGTGTTGTAAGTTTATTCTTATACAAAATCTTGGAATTGTCGTTTCTGAATCCAGCGTTTTTTTTAGTGATGACAGGCAAGCCGTATACTGGAGGAAAATTTTTGAAGTTAAATCTTGAGCTCAGCTTTTCCAGGCCTTTGATACTCACCCCGGCTATGTTAATACTGATCAGGTTCGCTTGTTTCCCCATTCATTTTACACAGGATGCTTGCATTAGGTTGATTCTTTTATTTGAAGAATCGAATTGTTTATGTGAAAGTTGAAATCTTTTATCGTTTCTTGAACATGCTATGGGGGTAATATATTGCCAGATTATAGCTACCATGTTTGAAATTTGAGACTTAATAGATTCTAGTTGTTTCTTACGCACAAATGCAATCTGACAGTTCTTCCTTCTTATTTTCTCCGTGATCAAATGAAGAAAATTTTCTATCATAATGCAAAAGAGAGAAAGGGAAGGTCCTGGTGCATGGGTTGCTCTTCGGAAAAGCAATGAAATTGGCTTATGCTTTTGCCTTAAGGTCTGGAATGGTCAAGGTTGCCGATGAGATAAAGATTTTCTGGTATTGTATTCATATGGAGAAGATGGACGATGTTGGAATGATACTTATCAGTGACAAGATTCAAGAGGCTATGGAAGAAGAGAAGAATGATGTGAGTTTATCTTGCACATTTTTGTTTGCTAGGTATTTGGCAGTTTTGTTGACTACTAGTGGCTGTGAACATCCTGTCATTTAAATTTAAAACAAAAAAAAAAAAAAATTGTATCAACAGATACTCTTGCTTTTTCACTCCTTGTCTACACGTCAGTATGATTTTGTTTTCTAAATGGTTTTTGGATGCATCTGATGAAGGTATTCAATTTGATTCTTGAACTAGAATGACTGAGAAGAATTATGCCAAAACTGATTTCTAATCTATTGGATAGTTAGCATGTTAAATCACTTGTTAAATCTGAGCACGTCAGTTTGATTGTTCTTCTTGAGAGGACATATTGGGAATGTGTAGGTGTTGTTGGGGGGGGGGGGGCAGACTGTTTAATCTACGATGGTTATGGAGATTATTTGATTGACAACGGTTTACCTTAATATATTTGTGTAAGGCTACAAGTATGAAGTGGTTGCTAGAAAGTAAAGGATGCTGAAACTGCATTGTGTGACAGGTTACATCAGATTTTCAATTAAATAGAGAATCAGAATACGTTGTAATGGGATAGGCACAATAGAAACTATACTTTAGGTGTATGAATCATTTTTATATAAATTGAAAATTATTTTTAGCTGTATATCCTAAACTAAGACACAATATTTTAGCTTTGACTAAAAATCTAGTTTTAAGTGCTAATAAGTTGACTGTGCATCTATTGTGTGTTAGATCAGGTTTCAAATGAAAAGAAGTTGAGAACTGCCAACAAATTTCTGATGCTGCTGTGGTATGGAGGTAAGCTTGAATTCTAGGAGAGGCTGTTTTCATCTGCAAAGGGTCCTTAATACTCAAAGATCTCTCCCTACTTTCTCATTGCTTATTTTATGATCAATGTATATTTTCTGTTTAGTTGTTTGTTGCAATGTGTAGATCATGGCTGTTAGTTTGTACTGAGAGAGTGCCTTCAGAATATTGTAAATTTCCCATGACCGCTAATTCTCATTTACCCCCGAAAGATTATTTATTCTGATTGATATGCTTGCATTCTAACTTAATAACTTATTTATGGTTGATAAATTTTGGGTAAATGTTAATTTAAAGTCAAGTAAATGTGTGTTCTTTTTACTTATTTCTTGTTGTTGACTTGGCCAAAGAAGTCTGAGACGTGAAGAGTTGCCAGAGGGCTGGTTTATTACTTGCACAGAGCTCTATTGTGCTGGCAGTGCTTCACAGGTAATTTTGATGGGTTTAGCTTTGCACAACCACATCTCCCAAAGAAGTTACTGCAGTCATACCCCCTTGACAAATAAATGCACCCATTATATTTCACATTTACCAATACAGTTAAAATGCCAAAACTACCATTTCATAATTATGTAAATCGCATACGCATCCTTCTGTTTTATTTTCTGGTTTGATCTCATCTAGAAGGATCTTCAAAATTCCTCGCTGAGCTTCAGTAACGTTCTGCCTTTGTTGCTGTTTTTATCATATAAACATCTTTAATCGATCTTGTAGTTAGTGTTCATTAGCAGATTTAAGGTTTCTCAGTAAGTTATGTAATCTATTTGTTTGCACTATTAATATTGTCATGTTCACATGCCTATTTTAGCGTTGTATTTCCATTTATCATCTACTAGATTCATAGATGTTTTAGTTGCATATGCTAATTCTTTTTATTTAGATAATGCTGCCGGTTAACTGATGGAATTAATTTTAAGTTTCACTCTGTATATGTGTGAAAAGAAGTTTATGCCAACAAAGGAAAGATTGAGATCCAAGTATTCACATTCCAACATCCTAATTCAAGCCTTAATTATCAGGATTGGAGATGCCAGTACGTTAACACTTCTACTAAAACTGGTATAGTGTCAAAAGCTGGTCATTGCCTTTTGCTTTGATACCCCAATCTTTCCCTATCTTGTCTATGTTTTCTTTTTTGATCATCATTGAGTGTGATTCTTTTTAGTTTTATTAAGCAGTAAATGAGATAGCGACTTAAGCTTATACATTTCGAGGTATTAACAAAGAAATTAAGTGTTGTTCTAAAAGGTTGATGGTCAAGCTTTATTTTATTTGATACAAGTCACAGTGAATGAAATTAATCATTTATAAAATAAGCTATGTAAAATAATCAAATAATAGAATGAAAAGGATGGGGAAGGAGATGGGATTAGTAAAGTAGAATAATTTATGTTTTCTCTCCATTTTTTAATCTAGTATGAAAATCATATATAATGTTAGAGAAGAAAAAATCAAAACCTTTCGGTTATTGCGTATTTACTTAACCAAAGATCACTAGAGCAGTACAAAAATGGGAGCAAAGCCCTTCATCTATATTTTTCCAATTTTGTGTTATTATCTTTACCCTCTTAGAGTACATACAAGAGAGGGTGGCACTTCTATGGTGTTTTTCTCGTTTGGGACATTTATGACACCTTTTGAATTTTGTAACTTTCTCGGTCAGCTGTGTAGTGGTATTTTGACTGTTTCACTTTCATTACTTTGTACCGTTATTGCCAGTCTTTTCTTTGCTAATGTTGTGCTGGCAATAACTACTATCTGATTTTGTGTGAGTATCCTTTTTTCTATTCTCAAATATCTTTATAAACTCCGCCGATAGGCGAGAGTGAACATACACCTTGTTAAAAAATCTGCTGTCCAAAATCTTCTCCCTGGATTACATAGCCTCACAAGAACAGAGAAAAAAATCTCATCCCTGTCCTCGCTCAACACTTCACCTTTGGCATCTCTGTTAGTCAGTAAGATTTATTTGTAATTTCTTTCTTTTTTATTTTTATTTATTTATTTTTTGTTGTCTCTCCCGGTTTCTTCATTCCCCTTCTTGCTGTGGTTTGGGAGGGTAATATTCTGGTTTCAAATTTTTTCTTGTGTTAGAACACAAATTGCATCTCTGTTATTGGTGAGTAAGATTTATTTGTAATTTATTTCATTCTTTTTTATTTTTATTTATTTATTTTTTTGTTGTCTCCCCTGGTTCCCTCATTTCCCTTGTTGTTGTGGTTTGGGAGGGTAATATTCTGGATTCAAATTTTTTGCATGTGTTAGAACACAAATTGCATTTCTGTTATTGGTGAGTAAGATTAATTTGCAATTTCTTTCTTTCTTTCTTATTTTTATTTATGTATTTATTTTTTGTTGTCTCCCCTGATTTCCCTATTTCCTGTTCTCCTTCGACACTTCACCTTTGGCATCTCTGTTGTTGGTGAGTAAGATTTATTTGTAGTTTCTTTCTTTCTTTCTTTTTATTTATTTATTCATTTTTGTTGTCTCCCTTGGTCACCTCATTTCCGTTGTTGTGGTTTGGAAGGTTAACATTCTCGTTTCAAATTTTTTGCATGTGTTAGAACACAGGTTGCTTTCCTGAACATTTTTAGGAAAATTGTTTAATTTAGCCCTCAAAATATTCTTTTAATGATTATGGTCCTTAAATTTTATTTTGAATTTTTTTGTCCCTAAAAATATTTACCTTTGGTGATTTTGGTCTTTAAAATTTTTATTAATTGTTTTGATCTCTATGCTGCAATTTGTCCTTTTTACTGTAATTTGAAAAAAAAGTCAATAAAGTCAGATGATTTTGTTCATTTTGAATTGTTTTATGTCCTCTTTTACATTGTTTTGATTACTGTTTTGTGAATTTTTTATGTCGGATGTTATATTTTTGATTGTTTTAGATTTTTTTTTTGTATGCTTTGTGTCATTGAATTTTGATATGAGGTTGACTACATTTTTATTCTTTGGGGATGAGAAATGGTGAACAAGAGCTACTGCAAGGGTGTAGTGGGAGAAAAATATGTTGAATTTGTTGGATTTTTGCTGAATTTCAATAGAAGGACCAAAATCGCGCTTTGAAAAACATTTCGCGGGTAAAAGTTGATATAATATTTTAGGGATCAAAATTGTCATAAATAATTATTTTAGGGACAAAAAAGTTGAAAATAAAGTTTGGAGACTAAAATCATCAAAGATAAATATTTTGAGGATTAAATTCAACAATTTTCGAGATTTTTATGTATGCCAGGGATGCTCGGGTTTCTGAACATCTGATCCCTAAAATTGAGAATTTTCTTAAAATTCTCCTGAGAAGCTGTTTGGTCAATTCTCCAGTTTCTGTTTCTTGTTTTTCTCAGCTTTTACAGTTGCTTCTTCTTATAAATATTTTTTTTTATGGTTTGGTTCCGGAATCAATTTGAGAAAAAGGGCAAAAACTGTATGCATTTAAGTTGTTTGGTGCTGGATTCTATAGTTAATGAAATATTTTAAAACAATTAATTCTCTGTTGTTTGTTGGATTTGTGGTTTTTCTAATTATGTGTAAATTACCAATTGAGTTATTGATAGCTTAACAAAAAATTTTTTTTTCAATCTAATGCAATAAAATTTTTTTTCCATAGTAATCAAAAGGCATAAGAACACAATGGATGCCAGTTCTCAAACCAAACCTGGTGGTAGCACCAGTTAATAAACTGGCTTTTCAAGTTCCTTAGTCTTGACTACTATAAAATTATTAAGATTATTAATTTTCTTTAAATTATTACAATAAAATTCTATTTCTATATATCAAGCAGAGACGCCAAATTAATTATTGTTCACGAAATTTGAAATCTTCTTTTTTTTTCTTTTCTTTTCTGAAATTAGGTATTAATGAATTTTTTTTATCCATTGGATCCAATGAATGTAATCTTTCATATTCAATTAATATAACTTTTTATAATTATTATTAAACTGAAACGAAACTTTTTATGTTTAGCAAACATAATCTTTCATATTTTATGACTATGAAAAACTTATATTAATTCTTCTTAAATTATTTTGCCATCTTCTGTTTAGAGTAATTGTTGTTTTGTGAAATTACTGAAGTGCTTGATTTCTTTTCTTCTAATTTTACTCCTTTTCCTCCTTAAACACACTGAACTATCACATTAATTATTTTTGACCCATTTGGATATGACCACAGTTTTTCATTTTTAATGAGTATGTTTTCATTCAATTTCATAAAAGAGTCTTTTGAATGCTCAAAGTCTATTTGGACAGAGTAAATTAGATAAACCTTAAAATATTTATAATTACTTTGATGTCTAGTGAAATTATAAATTGCCCTTAGAAATTTTCATATTTATGGCTGCATATCCTCCCTCTGACACCCTAATTTGCTGTTACCATTTATCTGTAGCTGATGAGAAGCTTATTTTGCACACCTGCATAAGCTGTTGTCAGTATGAAAAATCCTGAGTCCATCCTAACAAACTTGCTAAGGCCATGAATGACAAAATTTATGGGAAAAAAAAGAAGTTATCACAGATGCCATAATTGGCTCTCTCCCTTCCTTGACACACCCTACCTTGAGTTAAGCAAGATCTTCCCTTCAGCGAGAGTTCTTAAAGCCTGAGAACAAAAGGTAGGGCTTCAAATCCCAAGCAAAATCAGCAGCAACCGATTCTACTGGGAAGGCTCCCACCTTTTCTGCTATGGCTTCCATTGTTGTGGATCATTTTGGCTATGCCCATGGAAACTAGAACTGTACAGCCTACTTGTGAGAAAAGTAAGAAACCCCGTCAGCCCTGAATCCTGAGAGTTGTTTTGGGGGAAATATTGAGAGAAGTTGTTGATGTGTGTTGTGTGTGTGGGCTGGGGGCGGGGGGGGAGAAATGAAGGAGAAAAAGTTGATTCCAATGGGATTTGATGGGATAAGGTGTTATAACTTGGAAGTGCACCATAACATGAATATTAGACATCAAGATAGCTTGAACTTATTTCTCATTTTTCTACCAAAATTTTCAATTTTTTTGGCTTTGAACCATGTCACAATTTGTAAAGGTTTTGAATCTTTTATTACACAATTTATATTATACTCTCTATTACACCAATAAAAACTTACACATATCTCTTAATTATTTTTTTGAAAATAAATTATATCTTAGGGGTACTTGATCTTTTTGGGATACACATAAGTTTTTTTTATTGGTGTAATTGGGAGTGTAACATTTTGTGTATTTGAACATCTAGAATCCCATGTAAAACATCAGGCCAAGTGGGTTTCAATCAGAATTTCAATTACCAAAAGTTAAACAGTGTTTATTGAAATGGGCTCGTTATGATTCAATACAAGTTTTGCCAGTTGCTTTACGGTCTTTTACTTTCAATCGTGCATGTTAATGGCGTGCAATTTCATTCTTCCATTATCTATCCCTAAAATTTGGTGAAATTAAGAATTTCCTTAATCTCTGCAGTGTCAAATCTGATAATTATTTGGGTCGGAGGGAGTAATATTTTACAGTAGTTTCATATACATCTAGTTTGCCCTGACCTCTTTTTTATAAGTGAATGGTTTCATTTAAAGTTGGGTGCATCTGGACTTCACTACCTTGATATGATGTCTGCTGGCAGATTGGTACTTGGAAGATTGAACACCATTCTCCTTAGGCTTTTTCAATGGTTTATTATAGCTAATTCTTTGGTTCTCTTCGCTTTTCATCATTTCATGCTATTGTGTATATGTATTTGCTTTTCACACTAATATCCAGCTTCTTTAAGTTCCTTGCAGAGGATCCATATAGCTGGAAACCAGGTAGCAATCATCACTGTCTTCATAATAACTGAATATTTCATCAAGAGAAATGGGTGATTACAACATGCCAAGAGCTGCACTTAGGAAGAGATCACGTCATATGAAGATGGACAGTGCTGCTGATAATCAGATTAGCAAGTTGACAGGTGATGTGTTTCGTATTGTTTTGTCATTTTTGGCAGCCAAAGATGCAGTGATAGCCTGCATGGTTCATTGGGACTTTGTGGATTTGTGGAGGTTTAACAATAGATGTTTGAATCTTGAGTTCCCTGAGAAAACAAAACTGGCAATAAGGAACTTTGTCAAGTATGAAAAACTCTATGCTACTGAAGTTGTGAAACATACAGATATAATTAACAAGACCTTGGAATTGCATGATAGTCCATATCTTGATGAGCTTAGGATTGGTGCACACATGGAGGCATGTTCACCCACTCAAATTCTTAGTTGGATTAACTTTGCTATTCAAAAAGGGGTTAAAGTATTTGAGTTGAAGTTAGAGGTTTCTGGTTTACTTGAACAATTTGATCAACATAGTTTCCCAAGTGTTGAAAGTTTAGTTGACTTGTCAAAGAAAAGTACATGGGAAGAATGGATGCATCGTGCATTACAGGATAGTAAGAGTACATTGGAAAACCGGCTGCATGCAATCAGAGAAATCCCTGCGAAGCATCAGCTCCGAAGCTTTTGTTGTCTAAAATCTCTGTCCCTGGGATTTATTGATGTTGGTGATGAGATAATCTCTTACTTCCTCTCAAATTGCATGTTTCTTGAGTTTTTACGTGTGGAATGCTCTGATACTCTTGCGAACCTTAATGTTGCTGATGGTCTCCAATTGAAGTGCCTGGAAATTGTCAGATGCTCATATATTGAAAGCTTGAATATTTATTCTAAAAATCTTATGTCGCTTGTTTACATTGGACCTGATATAGATGTGCCCTTCCGAAGTTTTCCTTGTAACCTCTTGGAGCTAACAATTGGGGATGAATTTGGTGCATCATTTGCTTCAGAGTACAACAGTTATGAGATCTATCTTTCGAAGTTAAAGAGGCTAAAATTTATGGTTCATCCTAACGTAAGAATAAATAGCGCATTATCTTTTATTTATTTATATTTTATTTATGTTGATGAACCTTTTATATTTAACTCATTGAAACAGTAGATCAATATTTTGTTTTCCTTCACCATACAGCTCCATGCATCTATCTGTGGAGACCCACTCATGTCATTCCCTAAGATCATAAATCTCAGACATTTGGAATTGCAAGTTCCACTTGGTAAAAGTCTCATTGGCTATTTTATGGTCTTCAGTGCATTCCCTTTCTTGTCTACACTCAAGATGGAAGTAAGTCATCTTTCCTTCTTGTTCTAGATAATATTGTGGTTCACTTAACATATATTTGTCTGTTCAACAAGAGCGTTTACTATAGATGGTTGGTATGGCATATAAATGGGTTATTGGGTGCAGTTATAATTGTGTAGTTCATGTAATTATGATGATTTAGTAGTTATAGTCGATTAGGGATCATGTTTCAATTATGTTTTACAACTTGAATTTTTCTAATCATTGATATATATATATATATTTTTTTTCTTCTTAACTCTTCGCGTTAAGTTGTAATCATGATATTGTTCACATTTTTTGGTTTACTTTTGTAGTACATGCTGAGGAGGTCCTTCAATGAGACTGAGGTATGAATAATTCATGTCTTCCTTTAGCATTGTATATGGTTTCGTGATTGAGTATAAGAAAACGCACCCTTCTGGCAGGATGAACGTGCAAAACGGGAAGCTGTTGATCAACAACATACATTTAGGCCAGTTTTCTGTCCTCACCTTCAGAAGGTGGAGTTGATAGGATTTCACCATGAACTGCCCGATATGAACTTTGTCTTACACCTTATTATCATGGCAGTAGGCCTGAAAAAGTTGGTGTTGAAATTTCGACATCGCAGTGGGAACCGGGAGGCCATTTCTAAGGTCAAAAACAGGCTCAGCAAATTGTTACCCCCAGGAGCTGAATTGGTGGTTCAGAAAACATAAGCTTGTTAAACATTGTGTTAGTTCTGACGGTATAAGAATTCAGTTACTTCAATAACGGACTTGAATGTCCAAGAAACTTATGACTCTATTTTCTCTTCCTCCTTCTGATTTCTCCGATACTGTTGTGGACATGTTTTGAGGGTTTCCAGACCTCTCTTTTCTTATTTCCTGTCATTCTCTGGCATGGCTATCCTTCTTCTGGGAGGTGGAAGGTTACCATAGAATAAATTTAAGTGAAGATGTATGCATACTTCTTATTCTCAATTAAGTTTCTGTGTCATTTACCTGAAATTTTTTGTTGTTTTTTTTCTTTCTTCTAGTGCATCAGAGAAAGTAGGTATTGGATTTTTAGTTGTGTTTGAGGAGTTGAAGAAAGGTCTTGGGCTTTTTGCTTCAGTTCTACCCCTCCAATGAGATTGGATGGGCAATTGGTATGCTTATTGTGAGATGCTTCAATGCCTTGCTTCCAATATTTATGCACATATGACGCATGCCTTGACGCAGGTTCATAGGGTAGCATCAAGTAAAATTCTCTTCGGAGCTTTTCCTTACAAGACAATATGATCATAAGAGTGACCATTTTGGTACAGCAGCTGCACCATGTCATATCAATTTTGTGTTGCAGCAATCAAATTGAAACAAAACATTGACACCACTTCTACGGTTAAGCACTATATTATCGATCTCTAGTATTTTCTATGCAATAAAAGGTTGAAAATTTGCAAAAGTAAAAAAATCTCATGTTTAGACAATGGTAGAGAACGGAAGCAACCCTTCTCATGACAGATGGGTTTTGAAAATTCTCTTGTAAAATGATTTTCAGAATAAATTTTAGTTGACAGATGGATTGGTTAATTGGAATAATATGAGTGTTAATGGAGATAAATTGATTTGCAGGAACTAAAGGAAGAATTTGGTGAAGAAGATGGATGAGTCATCTATCTAACTTGGATAATATTGTCAGATGTTTTATTTTAATTTGATTGCTGCACCACATAATTGATATGACGTGGTGTAGCTGTTGCACTAAATATTTTCTCATCAATTGGGTTTGGATAAAGTTATTTATCTTACTTTTCTATTATATTAATAAAAATTTTATATGTAAATTATTATTTTTAAAAAATTTTATATATTAAATTTTAAAAAGATAAATTAAATTTAAGATATTTGTTTTGTTTTAAGGATATTATATAAATTTTTACTAATGTAATGGGGGAAAGGTTTATATTAAATATAGAAGGTCTTCCCAAGTTAATGTCATGTTGTGAAAGGCCATTGAAATCCTAATCTAATCACATATGGATTTGGACATGTTAGTTTTTTATAATTTTTTTTATTTTTAAAAAATAATAAATAAATGTCAATATGTATTGTATAATATAACAAAATATTTTGAAAATAAATTAAATTATAAACAAAGTGAAGATATAAAAAATAAAAAAAAATGTGGAGGAAAGCGAGGTTGGGTTGGTGGCAACGGAGAATAGAAAAGAAATGCATAAAGCCAAGAGAAGAATAAATTTTAGAATGTAATAAGTTATAGGAAAAATAGTCCAATGTACATAAATTATTAACGTTTAACCTATAATATTCATAAAATGTTTCTATATATTTATATACATAATAAATTTATATGTAATTATCATTTTAGATTAAAATTTTTTTAAAAAAAAACCTAACATTTTTCTTGCATTAGCCCTAATTTGATGTCTTATTTGCCATTCTTCGTCGTCATTTGGTCGGCATGGACTGTAGCAAATCTTTGTAAGATCAAAACCATGTTTGATTGTTTTTCTTTTCTTTTCGCCCTTCAAGAAAAAGACTGAAACTTTAGGTATCGCCTATGAGGGAGGAACTAGTGGGGAGGTGATATCTATGAATCGGGAAGTCAAAATTGGAACCTTGTTTCTTCTGAGTCATTTAATTTGGAACTTTTCTGTTTTTAAGTCGTTGATCCACCTTTACTATTTTTTGTTTCTATCTTTTTCTTTTTTATTTGTTCTTTTCGTATTTGTATGTATTTCCTGCATCTGCACATATGTAAAGCCTTGTACATCTTTTATTCTCTTACCGGCTTACCCATCTTCTGGGTTAATATTGATTAATTAGTTTTCTTACTCTGCAACTCGAAGTTAAAGGATATCGCATTTCTGTGTAGTTGCTTAAATCTTCATCGATGCACCATCAATATCTGTGAGTTGGTTTCTATGAGAGTAGTAATTTGCTGCTCTTATTTCCTCAGCTGGGTTGATGGGTTTTGTTTTGTGGACCTCTTCTTCCCAAGGGTTTCCTTATTTGGCAGAAGATTATTTGGGAGAGATTTGATATTCAAAAGGCCAATTCATCTTCTCTTACTTTCTCTCATTTAGAAATAATTTGATTTTCTATCTATTTTTCAGATTGTGAATTATTACTACTCAATCAATTAGTATTTCCCTGAGCTTTGAATTCGATGCATATATGCCTCTATTGTTTGCAGTCATGCTATGTATGTTGCCTTGGTGGTTGTATAAAGACTTTTACCATGAATGTCTGTGCCATTTGTTTGAAAGGCTAGAGGAGAGAAGTTAACAGGAACTAAGACATCTATTTCTTTATTAGAATCCTAATTTTTGAAGTTGCTCTTGCAGGTACTATTGTTGATGTATTAATGGCATTCCCAGATACCCGAAATTCAAAAGATTATGTTTATTAAACATAAATAAAAACTTTTTTAACTTGAATATTCTATAAGAGATTACATTTATTACACATAAGTAGTTTACTTTAATAATTATGAAAGATTATATTCATTGAATATAAATAAAATCCTTTTTTAATCAATTTCCAAGTTTTCTACAACATTACATGATAAAGAATTATAAATCTGTGAATATTTTTTTGTCTAAAATTAAATATTCATATTTTTATTTTAAATTATTAATATTTTGTCTCATAAATTAGAATGCACTTGTTAAATTTCATGATATTGTTAGTTAAATCTTAAAGTTATTTTCTAATAATTTTATTAATAATTGTAAAATCCAAAATCAGAGAATTAATCAGATAAAAAATGTTTTGGAATTTAAAAGATCCACTGACAAAATATGCAAAAAAAAAAAAAAATCCTGAAGTTTTTCACTTTTTCTTTAATTTTTTTTTTTTTTGAGAGGAAGAAAGAAAAATCCTAAGGGCAAAAAGGGAAAAAATGGAAAATTAAAAAAAAAAAAAAGAAGAAGAGGCAAAATGCAAATACTAAGTTAGTTTTATGAAAAATAAAAAATGAAACGAAAATAAGAAACGGTAACATTTTGAAGAAAGAGAAAATATAGGCAGCAGCCCGGACGGACAGCGGAGTCTCTTTTCCTAGTGAGAATTTTGCTCTCTCATGGCATGTTTCGATTCTGAATCCTGTACTTTCATGCAGTAATCCGAAAATCTTCATTTTTCCTGTGTTGGGCTCGAAATGAACCTTAGAAATATTATCGTGTAACTGTCTACACGCTGAACCACCCGATTCATCTGAGAAGAAGGTTGAATAAGAATGTCGGGAGTTGATACTAAGAAGGTGGCCGATCGTTATCTCAAACGTGAGGTACTCGGAGAAGGTACATATGGGGTCGTCTATAAAGCAATCGACACTCAGGTACTTCATATGACTGAAAAATCTTTAGGGTTTAAATATTCGTGAACTTTTTAGGGTGATATGAGGAATTCTTGAGTTCGTTTTTTCCTTTTAAATCTGAGAATAGGAAGGAAAGTTAATTCTTTTTTTCTTTTTTTTTTTTAACGTCTTGAATTTTTCTAGTTTTTATATGTATTTGAAGGGTGGGTTTTGTAAGGGTTTGATGTAGGCAGTTTGATTATGAAAGAATTAAATTTGAAGTCTTTGGTTTTGCAGACCGGACAGGTAGTGGCAATTAAGAAAATACGGATAGGGAAGCAGAAGGAAGGGGTGAATTTTACAGCTTTAAGAGAAATTAAGTTGTTGAAAGAGCTGAAGGATCCAAATATAATTGAACTGATTGATGCTTTTCCCCATAAGGGGAACTTGCATCTTGTATTCGAGTTTATGGAGACTGATCTTGAGGCTGTGATCCGTGATAGAAATATTTTTCTCTCACCTGCGGATATCAAGTCCTATATTCAGATGACATTAAAAGGACTTGCTTTCTGCCATAAGAAATGGGTCTTGCACAGGTACATTTTGCTATTGCCGGTCAGCATGTGTAATAAGAATTAACCAACTTCTTGGCATGCTTGCATTCTGATTGTGTTTGTTTTTGTTTCTTCTTTTCAGGGATATGAAGCCCAACAATTTGTTGATCGGACCACGTGGACAGCTTAAACTTGCTGACTTTGGTTTAGCACGTCTATTTGGAAGTCCAGGCAGGAGATTCACTCACCAGGTTTACTTTCTCTCTTTACGTTGCATTTTACTGTTGAGGTCAATTTTCCACAGCGCATATACTTCTTTCTTAGTTGATCTGAATTGGTATTGAAAAAATAGTCACTTTGTACATCAAGTGGTTTTTACACCAAAGACTACTTGGAGATTTGTTAAGTGCTAGTTGTTGGATTTCCTTGTATAATGTATAGTGAAACTCCTTTTTACTATGCATCTTATAGTGAAACTCGATTTCCTTGGATTTCCTTGTGCTAAACTTTCCTGATTATCATCATTACATTCACATGTCTAGGTTGTCCAAGTTTTAATATTTTTGCTGTTTAAGCATATTGTAATACTATTGACTACAGTATCATGTCTCACTTTCATCTATGTGTAACATCAAAAGCATTTAATTGGATCATTAAAGAGACCAAACATTAAGAGATCAATAAGCGAGATTTATTAAATGTTAATGTTATTCTCAAGCTTTAGTTGACTAATGTTCGTTATGTGTACTTTAGCTTGCAGCTTTTAATACCATACCATTCTTTAAACGCTTAGTTTGTCGTTTAGCATGAACTATTTTTTTTTTTTCTTTTCTAGCAAAACATTTGATGCTTGACAGTATGTCTGCCAAAATTGATAACATTGGTTCTAGAAGCCATCATAGGCTGCTACTGATAGAAAGCAAAGACATGGTATTATTCTTTTGAATTTTGTGTTATAGTTTCTTATATCTTCTTTTTTGATTCATGAGGTACTAGAATTTTTCAATGTCTGGACATCTGAGGTAGTGAGGTGTTTTTATATCCAACACGTGGATTAGAATGGACCTTGAAATATTGAGGGGTTCTTTTCTTGTAATAGGTGTTTGCCCGCTGGTATCGAGCTCCTGAACTTCTCTTTGGCGCAAAGCAATATGGCCCTGGCGTTGATGTGTGGGCTGCAGCTTGCATATTTGCTGAGCTACTTTTACGCCGTCCATTTCTGCAGGTGAATATTGATTATCATTGTTAATTCCTTAAATTGAGGAACAGTTTTAGTTTGTCTGATAGTGCCAGTAATGGGTTTGATTTATGACTTTTAGCTTATTACTTATGTTATGTGTGGTCTTAGAATCATTACCTTATGGCTGAGTTATGGTACCTATTATTTTTAACTGTCATTTACTTGTGTGAATCTGTTATCATTTTGTACACACATAGTATCATGATGTTAGCAACTTTCTCTTTCTTGCTTTTTCTTTACATTCATTCATTAATGTCTGCAGGGTAGTAGTGCCTTTCTTCTCAGTTTCCCCCCTTTCCCCCTATATTGTCTTGGTCTTTTTGGTTGAAGGGGACACTTGCAAGTCACTCTGAGAATTGAGGATTCAGTAGGAATTTTTACCTCCCCCTCCACTGGCAACTTCTTTTTAAGTTTGTTTTCCAAGTGTTAATAGAGATGATAACTTTTCTGCAACAGGATCAAATCTGATCTATTTTTTGATAGTTATGGTTCGGAAATGTGAGTTGTTGGGCAATAAAATTCATCTTTGAGTCCCTGGAGGCCCTGAATTTCTAGTGCTATCAGTTTCAAGATGGTGGTCAATAAGCTACTTCCTTTTCTGCTCTATGGCTCTGCATTGACTGTGATCTTGGAATTATCATCGTTGTTGATTGATTCTAGCTCTACTCTTTTTTCTTATCGTTTGGATCAATTCTTGTATATTATCTCTTTTATGCTTGTGATGCATCTGACTACCTCAGAGTTTGCTCTTATTCATGTCATCATTACTACCGTTGCATCAAATGTTATATTGTCTGGGAATTAGAGAATGATGCTTTGAAACTAAGTGTTATCACTGATGAAAATTAGAATGGAATGTATATTAACTCCAGATTCTATTCTATGTTGCATTTTTATTTATTGGTGTATTTAGCTTTTCCTTGCTTCCTTGAGTTCTGTTATGGTCTTGCATTTATCATTTTGCGAATTATTTATGACTTTATGCTAAGAGTAATTCTGAAATCTTCATTTTTCCTAGGGTAACAGTGATATTGATCAACTAGGAAAGATCTTTGCAGCTTTTGGGACTCCAAAGCCATCACAATGGCCAGATATGGTGTACCTGCCTGATTATGTGGAGTATCAATATGTTCCAGGACAGTCTCTTCGATCTCTATTTCCAATGGCTAGTGATGATGCTCTGGACCTTTTATCGAAGATGTTCAATTATGACCCCAAAGTTCGAATATCTGCTCAACAGGCACTGGAGCATAGGTACATACATGCATATGTGAAAGTCACTAAATGCTTTTTGATTGCAGGATTAACCTATTTACTATTCAGGTACTTCTCCTCTGGACCGCTACCTACAGAACCTGCTGCACTCCCAAGACCTGCCCCTAAACGGGAATCAGCCAATTCTAAGGTTTCAGATTTCAATCCACAGGATGGCCCCACTGTGTTGTCTCCTCCTAGGAAGTCAAGAAGAGTTATGCCAAACCGTGAAGGTCTTGAAGGGAATGCTTATTTTGCTGACAAGACAGATAATCATGACAATGACATCAGACAAGCAGCTGATGAGAGGATTGAACACACAGACATGTCATTGGATTTCTCAGTGTTTGGAACAAGACCTCCTGCTAGACCAACAATTAACAGGTAGGGAATATCAAGTGGACATTTGCTTTATTCTATCACCTGTCTGTGTCGCGCATTTTGTTCTTTGGTCCACCATAAGGAAAACAATTTTTAGGTTAAGAAAAGAGAAAAAAGTGGTTTGGAGCTGGGCAGGCAATGAGATCTGCCAACTTGTGATTTTTCATGGTTCGACTCATTACTCAATATTCCAGGTTCATGAGAAAATGACCTGAGTTTGAGCTCATGGATTAGAATATAACCAAAGTTTATCCTTTCGCTTTGGGAAGGATATTTTTTGAATTCTATTCAATTTTTATTGAAAATTTCTCTTATTTTTTTCATATTTATTTTTATAGGTAATGAACAGCTAACAAGTTGGAGGTGTTAGTTATATTCTAAACTAATTAGGGACTATAAATATACATGAATATATGATATTTAGCAAAAATAAAAATTATTTTCAAACAAGTTCTAGCAACTAGCAAACTCATAGCTAGTAGAAAACTTATATCATATCAAGTAGGGGTCGAGCCAAATAAATGAACTTGTTTTCTTATTGAGCCTAGCCAAATACAATCAAATAATGCAGAGTTGGGGCTCAACTCCACCCTAGTTTTGGGAGGAGAGGGGATGAAGTGTAATATGGTCTAAATAAGAATTAGTTAAAGAGGGTGGTTGTTTCTAGGTTGAGGGATGTGAATATAGCCTGTTCCAAAGACTGATTTTGATGTTTAATTTTGTTCTCACCTCTTGGAGAAAAAAATAAATGAATAAGTTAGATTCAGTCATGGTACTGTAAACTACACAGCATTGGATCATACCCTTGTGTCAGTACGCCATAAGCAATTTCTCTAAGGATCCAGTGCTTTTGATGACAGTGAAACCTAAGAAGGTTAAACAGGAGGAGCAGGGTTAACATCCATTTCTAGATATCCACCGTATGAAAAAATTTAGAACCATTTGCGTATAAAATCAATCACAATCGTGCTAAAAGAAGAGGACTGTACAGTTTAAATCTTTTAATAGTAGATAGTAGATTAATTTAGTCATCTTCTTTTGATGGATGATATTAAGCTCACAGGGTGGCGTGTGGCACTAGGTGATGCTTTGGTAGTGTTGATATGTGGTAGGCAGTGTGGTATTAGAGAAAGAGATAAGTCTATAGTTTCAGACCTTTTCCATGTTGATCTGGTTAAAGTAGAATGGGAAAAATAAAGGCATTACTAACTTGAGTTGCTCAATGTGATTCATTTGATGAACCTACTTCTGTACATTAAAATTGCATTTTAAAATGTAATAACTTAACTGAAAACGACATTTTTAGATTACACTACTAAAATGTAATCACTTAAGCATGGGGATCTCTTCAATTATAAATATGAGGAGATTTGCATGCAGTTCACTTTTGTTTCTTCTACTAAATTGCTCAGTCATTTGGTAGTCAGGGTTTCAAGTTTTTACAGTTTTATTCCCTTTCAGGGATTTCCAAATATGATAAACTATTTTTGGATGTGTTTGCTGCTTTGTCAATTCTGCTATAGCTCTTTGTCTGTTTTGTATTTCATTGTCTTCTTTCACAATGGTGTTCCTTGCCACAAGAGAGAGGGATAAAAAGAAATAAGGGAGTGAATTATGACCTCAATCATAAGGTCAAAGCATGTTGGAACAGGGCAGTATGGAGAATGCTTAAGTCTATAAAGACCGGAATACAAATGATAATCATTTCCTTTTTGCCCGAGAAGCACTGAAAAGTGTTAGATGTTTACCAGATACAAAAGCCAAACATTTTGCAATCAACTTGCTGTAATTTTTTTTCTCTGCATTGAGTAATTTGGGTTGTTTCTTGGATTTTTTTTTTTAGTGGGAAAATATACCATACTGTAGATCCTGAAATGAACAGTTTTTTCATGAAAACTAAAAGGTTTCTGTAGTACTTGTTTAGGTGGTATCTATGTGCTTGTGGTTGTGCATTTTTGGCAGCATTTTTATTAGCCATGTTTAGTTGCCATACATTAATACCCATGGAGAAGTGAATCATGCTGGATGTTTCCATCTTCAGAAAAAAGAAACTATTGCTTGATTTACAATTGGTATTTGCTTAATTTACAATTGTTTTAGCTGCTAATGTGTATTCTTCTAATATTTCTTATTTTCCTTGTGCAGCGCTGACAGGACACATTTAAAGAGAAAACTCGATCTTGAGTTTCAACCCGAAGAAGAGTAAATGGCCACATCTGAAATCATATAACATCAATGCATGTTGAGAGATTGGAACAATTGCCAAACTTGAAGAAAGAGAAATAAACCTGACCTCCATACTGGTAATATAAGCCCCAAGGGCCATTTTTTTTTAAAAAAAATCCTTTTTCATAGTTGCTAATTATAACAATTTGTTCAGAAATGATACATAGATCTTGTAGTAATATTGTGTGGTGAGGCGTCCCGAAATGTTGGTATCTAGGTTACTTTTGTAACTGATTCAACAAAACTGAAAAGGATTTTGGAACAGACTATAAGGGTTCTTGTTTTTCTGACTTGCTGAGCCTATATGTATTTTGTTAACTTGGTTAGCTTCATGAATATGATAAGTGGTTCATTCTTTCTATTTGTTGATAATTACATGCACAACTTGGTTTCTGGTGGTTCAATTTTTTGGTCATCCAGGAAGGGAGTGTTGGCGGGGTGGTTTGTTGGCAAAGGTGAACTTGGGGAATATCTACTCAACTATTACAGCTCTAAGATTTGTTGGCAATAATTTCAAGATTCCACTAAATTCTTTCAGTGCATATGTTGGGTAAGGAAATGACAAAACAAGGAGAACCCATGATTATTATTATTATTATTATTAACTCCACAACATGATCTTGTCTCTTATGAATGTAAAATTGCATTCTTCACTGAACGTAGGAAACAAGCTTCCCAACAGTATCCCTTGTGTTGCCGAACATAAAAATTTTAGTATTCTTCTTATCTGAAACTGTCAGTTTGGTTTGCTTCACTTCTTTCTTCTCTAAGGGTATTTTTTTTTGGCAAGAATCCTCGACCTTCATTTTAGTTTTGGTCACAATTCTTTCTAGGAGACCACTGTCCACTGGAATTACTGAATCAGAAACTCTATCCATGGTTTTCTTCGACTACATAAGAATGAAAAATTATCATCAGTTTCTGCTACAAAAAGAAGTAAACTGAGGGGAGGGGAGCATGGTAATTCACAAATAATAAACTGTGCTTACTTCTTGTCCCCAATTTGTCCTGATTTTAGTGTGAAAAAGAGGGCACCACTAGGGCACAAATTATTCCCAGCCAGAGTCACAAAGGCCCAATAGTACGGCAGTAGGAATGCCCAAAGCATGATATGATCCAAGATTAATGAAAGCCCCAATCTTCTGCCAGCCACATCCCCTCACAGAACCTAAAACCAGATTTTTTCAGTTCAAGAACTTCTTTACTCAATAAATCTAAGGGTATGTTTGGATACAACATCCATTTGGATGTCGTCATCTAATTTCATAAAATTCTGAAAAATAAACCTTTAAATTGAAACTCATTTTTCATTCAAAAAAGAAATTTTTTTTTGAAAATCAAATTAAACATCCATTTAAAATAGGATGAATCAATTTTTTTTTTATTTTTGAACGAAAAATGAATTCCAATTAACACTTATATTTTACGTGCTGATGGATGGAGAATGAAGAATGGAGATGGAGAATTGGCTAACCAAACAGACCCTAAATGGATAATCATCACAAGAGAAGATTTCCAGATTCCCCTTTACTTCAACCGAGCAAGATATAATAGATGGTTTACCTG
>JAWZTD010000097.1:2916547-2936463 GCA_035221335.1 Echites panduratus
ACGGGATCGCGAGACTCCTTTGGGTTTTGGGTCTCAACTTTATTTATTTATTTATTTTAATTTAACTCGGTCAAATTAAGAAAATGTAACAATTTCTTTTCATGAAACAGTTGTGATAAAATCTTCAACAATTGAACATCACCTGAAAGAACAATAGTGCTAATTAAGGTTCACTGTAAAACATCTCCAAAAGGTTGAATGTAAATGTGGCTGCCTTGTACCTTTCAAGTCTAATGCAGAAGAGAGAGCCGGCAAAAGGTCCTGGAAACATGCAGGAAAATGTCAGCAGTCAACTTCTGTGTCTCTTTCAACCGAATCATTTTCATTTGCTTGCCGAAAATATTAACAGAAATCGTGGGGAGCAATCACTGAAAGGAAAAACTATATATGGAACTTCTTTTATATGGTCAATTTGATTTGTCACTGGAAATTATAATCGTTGCCGACTATAAAATGCAGGGGTTAACCGTTGCATGAAGCAGCCTTAAAGGACCTGTGGGTTTTATTTATCTTACGTTGTTTTGGAATCCAAAACCTGCATTTTGTCGAACAAGAGACAGAGAGAATGACGTACGACATGATATTGGCTAGAAGTTTTAGTAGGCATGAGCAGAAAAAATTAGGATTCTGGGCATTTGTGGGATGTTTGATCATTGCAGCCACCGTTTTCACTGTTTCCAAGCCTTACCTCCGCCCTGTACCAGTTTGTAAGTCATTGTTCTTGAAATGTGTTCTGTCAAAAAAAATTGCCAAGAATATATATATTTGCGCGTGTGAATCTAAAGGAGCTGTTTTGATTATTAACCCATTTGCATGACATGTTTGTTCTCTGCAGTGAATTTGCAGGTGTCAATGGGAGCAAGCTTCAACATGCTGATTGCTGAAAAAGAAATGCACGAACCTCTGCAACCATGTAAGTTCAAGATTCATTCATCAAGATAGAATGCTCTGTTTTCAATTGTAATTTCAGCCCTTTTGATCAGAATTTTGTGGGTTTTTTTTTCCTCCCCTTTTCCAGATGTTGAAATAGAGGAACTGAAACCAATTTGCAATATTTCCCAGCCAAGATCAGATGTTTGTGAAGCAGATGGAGATATTAGAATTGATGGAAACTCATCCACCATTGTCATAGCTTATAGTCAAAGTGAATTCATTGGAAGAAATGGTTCTTGGAACATAAAGCCTTATGCTAGAAACGGCGATAATATTGCCATGAGACGTGTTCGGACGCTAACAATAAGAACGGCAGATACTTCTGATGAAATCCCTCAATGCAGTAGAAATTATAGCATTCCTGCCATTGTTTTCTCTACAGGAGGATATGCTGGGAATCACTTCCATGACTTCAGTGATGTGTTGATTCCATTGTATTTGGCATCCAAGGATTTCAACGGGGAGGTACAATTTCTTGTAACTGATAAGAGATCCTGGTGGACTAACAAGTACAGGACAGTGCTACAAAAGTTATCAAGATATGAACTCATTGATATGGACAGTGAACATCAGGTTCTTTGCTTCCCAAGAATCATTCTTGGCCTAAAAGCCAACAAAGAGTTCAGCATTGATACCTCAAAATCTTCTTCTTCCATGAAAGACTATTCAAAGTTTCTAAGAGAAACCTACTCTTTAAAGAGAGAAACCTCAACCCATATTCTTAGCAATGACATAACAGCGAAGAGACTTCGGCTTCTGATAATTTCAAGAAGAAAAACCAGGAGGCTTTTGAATGCAGGAGAAATAGCAGATGTGTCCAGAAGCTTAGGCTTTGATGTTGTTATCAAAGAAACGGATGGAAATGTAGCTTCCATTGCTGAGTTTGTCAACTCCTTTGATGTGATGATTGGAGTGCATGGGGCTGGACTTACCAATATGGTTTTCCTCCCTGAAAATGCAGTGGTAATCCAAATTATACCCTTGGGAGGAATGGAATGGCTGGCAAGAACTGATTTTGAAGTTCCCGCGCAAGACATGAACTTGAAATACTTGGATTACAAGATTAGTCTGGAGGAAAGTACGTTATTACAACAGTACACATATGAACATGAGATAATTAAGGACCCCGGGGCAATCTATAAGAGAGGATGGCGTTCTTTTAGGTCAATCTATTTGGATTATCAAGATGTAAGAGTAGATGTAATTAGATTCAGACAAGTTTTGCTTAGAGCCTATGATCTTCTCCAAACATTGTAGAATTGTAGTTCCCCTCATTTAGGATGTCATATTTTCCATTCCAACGGTTTCTTTTTTTTTTTGCCATGTTCTTCAATCTGTAACCTGAACCTAGTATTATGAAGGTCCAGTAGTCATATGGTCTGAGACTAGAATGAATCATTATCAGGCTATTAGCATTCATATTTCATGATTGCACTATAAAGATACTAAATGATGTAAAACTGAGTCATTACTTCTCATACAAAACTGAAGATACAAATCAATTTCTCTATTTACATGGAACTTTCTCATTTTTGGCTTAACCGTGAGTTGTTGTATCTCTTAAGACAGGTTTCAAAATTTGCTAGTCATCTATCTCAAACATGATGAATAAAACAATATGTAAGTTTACTCACTTCTGGGTTCTTGTGCAACAAAGCAGAGATGCAGATCTTCGATCCCATTAGACCAAAAACTTTCCAAGAAAGAACCTGTATAAATATATACGTATCTGTTGCAGTTACTCCTTCTATCTGCATAGCCATCTTGGTTATTGATTGGTGGTCATCCCAGACTCACAAGTACTGTATCAGTAAGCTGGATATTACTGGCAGTGATGTTCTAATTCCTTCAAAAACTTAACCACGTAGAAAATCCAATAGTGATTAAATTGAAACATCATTCCCATGTAAGCCATGCCATTATATCATGTGCCGGGGGACATCACCACTGCTATGGGCTTCTTCTTTCCTCGCTTTCCATGGATACACAGGACTTGATCAATTCATGGCCCCACATCTTCATTCTGCTTGCTATAGACTTTGGCATCTTTCAATTCTTGTAATGGCAGGATTCTAGCTCTTCTTAGTAAATCTAGAATGCCAGGTCGAAAAATTACCTCCACTTTGTGACTTGAGTCTCCCGTTTCTTCTTTCTTTTCTTCAGAAGTCCAGACAGGCTGTCAATTGTTGTCTCGGTTGATTGGGATTCACCAGTCAGCCACTGCAAAGCCTCAGCAGCAGCAACTTTCTCTGCTTCTTTCTTACTACCACGAGGCTGTCCAACGAAATCCAATCCATTGAAGAAAACTTTAGATCGAAACTGGTTATTTTTCAGTTGTGTGGTTTTGTAGGTGGGAGGCCCATGTCCTGCCCTGGAAAGCAGTGTTTGGAGGTGAGACTTAGAATTTCCAAAACCACCACCAATTGCACCACCCTGTGCCTTTGTTACTTTCTTTGATGTTGTAGGTAGCTGACGACCAAAGACAAATCTACCTTCACACTGGTCCTCTGACACAAGCAATCTTACTGCTGAAAAAAGCTCGTTGTAGCTCTGCATGTTGAGCTTGGGATCTAAAAGCTGCCACGAGCGATGTCATATACGAAAAATTAGACTAGTATTAGGCAAAATTATATTTGAGTATGCATGGATAAAAAACAACTGCATTCCCATAGTCAAC
This sequence comes from Echites panduratus, assembly GCA_035221335.1. Lineage (NCBI taxonomy): Eukaryota > Viridiplantae > Streptophyta > Magnoliopsida > Gentianales > Apocynaceae > Echites > Echites panduratus. Next base: position 2,920,158 of record JAWZTD010000097.1, read on the forward strand.
CAAGAGAAAAAGGCAGAAGCTGAAAACAAGATGTTCGAATTACCTTCTTCTGAATGAGTTCATCAACTTCTTTCTTTAGCCTTAGATATGTAACTGCCAAGGCAGGTTTCATAAAAAATTCCAAGTAGCCTCCCAACATTTTCAAGTGTCCATCCTGGTGAATGCAGAAGAATCAAGATAACAAAGCAAACAAAGCAGCACTAGAAGCTAAATTGCAAATGTGATTTCAGATATGAGTACACAAGGGATAAGAGCTTACTACGCCTCCTCTGGAAACATCTCCCCCAAACAAGAGAATTACAGAATCAGACACAGCAGTTGAATCACGAAGAAATACTGCATTCACTTTTACTTTTTCATTGAAAACCAGCCATGGGTAAGGGATCTTTGGCTCTTGGGCATTAACAGAACTCTGAGAAAGAAAGAAAAGAGAATGCAATACAGTCAAACCACAGTTGGGTGTTAATTGATAGCATATGCTCTCAGCCTTAACAATCAATGGCCAGCCAAAGAAGTGGATACTTACTGAATGCAAAAGCACTGCCCCATCCTCCATCGTTTTCAATGCTATTGACTTCTCCCTGTTCTGCACATGCCTTTCAGTAGTTAAAACCTTATAAACTAGCATCGGTTTCAGTTATTAAACGGGACTCTATTTTCCTTACGGCATATGAACAAAGATTGCTCCAAAGCTCAAGCGGGGGACGGAGGGAAAGGAAAATGTATTTTGTGGGAAGAAGGGAATCACTGGACAGCATGCACAACTTACCACAACAGAGCAAATTCCAGGGAAAAGACCAGCACAGACAACTGCTCGAATGAGATGCTCATCATGGCTCCATGAATTTGAACTTCCAACATTATCAACAAGACCAATATCCTTGAGGAGATAGAAAAATTGCTTCCGAAGGGAATCAATTGCTTTCAATGTTTGAGCAGAGAGGAAATTCCTCCAACAGTACTCATAACCAGATTGCTCTTTTTCAGCTTCTTTCCATCCTTCAAAAGCACGGACCACAGCAAGATGATCACTGAAGTCACGGGCTGAAAACTGGGCTCTAGAAGATTCAGCAAGCTGAAACACATGGACAGATGATCAACGAACCCAAAACCATTTTGATGAAAGAAATTACAACACAAATCCCACACTGAAAAGAGCAAGTAATGGGAAAAGAAAGAAGAACTAGAAGAGTATTTTCTTCTCTTTGTCCAATCAATTTAACAGGAGGATTTGAGGGTCGTGCAAATCAGAATAGAAGCGATAGAAGTCAGTGGCATAGGATGAATAGAGACATCAGCAAGTAAAAACTCAAGCTTTAACACACACAATATCCTTATTCTAATTCTGTAAGCACAGACTCCAAGGTTCTCTAAATGTTTGGAAGTTTACACATTTGATAGTAAATAATTGAGATCGAATCCTTTCATGCCAGAGAAAAAAACACGCTCATAAGCAAAAGTTAAAAATAGTTATACACTAAAAATCAAAATTGCAGAATGTTACGTTAGGCACAACTTCTAAAAGAGATGTTTGTATATGAATAAAGCAACATCTCAAAGAAAATGAAATCATTCACCATGCCCAAAAAAAATCATATTTGTCTTAATCTCATTAATGAACAAGTGCTAAAACTAAAAGTGAGAGAAATGTCATCAAAATAGAAGGTCAAGAGGTAGACTATTGACTTCCAATCTTCTTAGGCAAGATATTGATATCAAATTCATGACATTTAGAAGCAATTCTCTAAAGCTGCTAGCTTTAATTTCAAAATAATAGTACCCGATGCAAGAAAGGCTGAAATGTATTGTAAAAAGGGTTCTTTAAAACAGATGTACCTTGGAGGGTTATAAGAAGTTAGGAAACAAAAAGAAAACACCAAGTGTGTATGTAGAAAGAAAGGAAGTCATTATAATCTGACAGCTGTCTCAAGCTAGCTACAAAGATCACAACAGTCCACAACAAGATGTTATCAGATAATCTTTCTTCATCTACAAAAATGCTTCTGTTACATTTTGCCAATTTAAAATCTCCATGGTACCAGAGGTAAAGAGAATTTTTACCTCACAACTACTATGTAAAGACATTTAGCTGATTATTCAAATATGATAAAATAAGTTCAGGTTTAGAAATCCAAGTACGGATAGGAAGATTAAGTTGCCTTCTTTTGTCATACAGGAACAGGATACTTCATGGTATATATCTACCATGCTGCCTCTGACCCCGAGTGGAAGTAAAAAGAATAATTTAGAAGAGTATCAGCATATAAGTGAAACCTGAAAGTGTTAAATCACGAGAGAAGGAAAAGATATAAAATATGAAAAGATTTCCTCCTTACATCCTTCTTGTCAAATGGCATCAAGAATGGATCTCTAACACTCAAACTAGCAACAACAGTCATTATTGGATCCAAACAGTTGAATATGGATCCCAAGATCAGCATTTTTCCCAGCTTTGGTTCAACCGGAAGCATTGAGAGGTTACGTCCTGCAGGAAAACCAAATTTTACCATATTCATTAATTCGCAATTGTTCCAAAAAGGGACTCACTAAGACATCGGACATGTGAAAATTCAAAAAAAAATGGTCAACAAAACATCTACTGATGTTTTACCTAGCACAGTCAGATTTTCATTCTCGTCTAAAGCTCCAATAACCTTCAAATATTCAACAGCATTTTCAACCTGAAAGGCAAATGTCAGGAAGTTTTGGGATCTAAAAATATTAAAACACTTTTCAAGAGAGTCATGCATCAAACAGCGAAGCAAATATAGAGAGATCATGCAAACATATGTACATAAACTCAGTAGGAAGTTTTAGTGGGGTCTTAATCTAACACTTACAGACAATGGTTCTGGTGGCTGCAGAGCCTTCGAGAGGAATTGTGATATTCCGCCAAGTTGTAAACTTTTAATTTGCAAACAAAGGGATTGCAAAGGAGTTCTCAGAAGTTCTGGCAATTGGTAATCTGCAAAAGCATCATATACACACCGAGGATAAAGATGGTAACACTCCCCGGGTTGAACACGTCCAGCTCTGCCTCTCCTCTTAAAAATGAATAAAAGTTTAAGCAACTTATACAGCACAAGGTAAGTTAAGGAAAATGATACTCAAAATCTTGATTGTTGGGGTGTTCTGCACTGTGTATGTGAATGCTTTTTTATTAACCCAAAAGACATGGTAGTTCTACATATGATATCATGACAGATTATAGATAATCTTACTTGTCGAGCAGAAGCCTTTGATATCCATGAAGGAAGCAGACATGGAGTATTATTCAATGCATCATAAGATGTCTCCTTTGCCTTTCCACAGTCAATAACAAAAACAACATCATTAATGGTAATGCTTGTCTCTGCCATGTTGGTGGCCAGAACAATCTTCCTGACTCCATCTTCTGGCTTATTAAAAATCAATTTCTGCACTCATAAAACAACAAGTTATATTCACAAGCTAACAACAAAGAATATAGTCATGCACCAACTATAGACAAAAAAGATATAATTGCACTAACCACAATGTTCATAGCACACATTACTAACAGAAAAAGTAGACTGACAGTACAAATTACATCAATGTGTTGGGAAGGATCATCAGTGTGCATGTCAAAATCAAAGAAGACTTAGCCATCACCTGCATCTTCAAATATGGAACTTCACAGGAGAAAACAAATTTGAACTGACCTACCTCCTCCTAGCACCTTGACACACACAACCACCCACCAAAAACAGGGAAGAATCTAACCCCGATTATAAAGCAACGTTTAGTATGAAACATTGCAACAGAAATACAACTTGATTATTAAGGGATTGAGGCCAACAAGGTAAAAACAACTGGTATAGTTAGGACAAAAATAATCAAGATAAGCGTCCTAACAGGTCTATTTTAAAAAATAATTAAAAACAATAAACAATGAAAAGCTAAGCATCAAGGTGTGACAAGAAATAATTATTTGAATGTTTTAAAAACCGGACCGAACATCAACCCAGAAAAGTTAGTGGTTTATGATTCAATAGTCTAACTGTAATTAAACCACAATTGAATCGAAATTAAATCGGTAATATTATAATAAAAATAAAGAATCTATTTCTTTTAGATAAGTTCTTTTTATTAATAATTTAAGATATAATAATTTCGTAATACAATAATATTCCAATCAATTTTATAGCTATGGTATTAATAGTTTTTTTATAATTAATAATAAAAAGTTTTATTTTATAGTGATTGAAACATGAAAATTTCTAGTGTGGGTAAAACTTGACGATTATAAAATATTTTATTTATTTATTAATATTTTAGAATGACATATATTTTGATTAAAATTTTTTCATTTTATAATAACCAAATGAGTAAATATATAATTTGATTGAAGAATGATTTGATATATACATATATATTTTTTTAAATTTGGACTAAATTGGCCCTAATTTGTGTTTTTTGAAAAATTGGCTAGTTCAACTTCAGACCGACCGGTTCACCGGTCCAACTGGCAAGTAAATTCTGGTTTTTCATTTAAAGAAAAGCTTTTATGAAAATGGTCTAATATCTTCTTTCAAACTGGTTTGATGACCAGTTCACGGTCTGAAAAACAGTGATTATTTCTACCTATTAAGAGATAACTCCTGTGAGCTTGAGTGAAGAGAATCTTTTCTAACTTCTTTTTCTTTCCTAATAGCAGAGCCCACGACAGTTACATTTTCTATAAGAAAGAATTCTACTAATCCAGAACAAAAATTATAGGTTTCATAGGATATCCATTGACAACTAGGCAGCCGAATATCATTCGAATGTGAAATATCAAGTTGAAAATGGATCTTATTCTGTGTCCTATGAAGCAATCCAAATCATTGACCGGATTTTTTTGCCGAGTAAAGCAACATATCAAGGTTAAACATGCAGGAGTGGAGAACATATTTTTACATGAGTCACAAACCAAAAAAAAAATTTAAACTAGTACCTGTTCTGCACTGGCCATGGAACCATGGCAAGCAAGCAGCAACACTTTGCTTGGATCTCCCAGAAGTGGATGTGCTTGAAGTTGATCCTTCAGAGCATTAATGTCATCCCAGCCAGTCATAAACACTAAAATGGCACCTGGCCTTTCTCGTTGGCATATGTGATAAAGCACGTGCTCAATGAGGTTGAAGCCAATTGAATCAGGATTCCAACTAGACAGAGACTCCCGAGTTCGAGAACTATACTCCCTAAAGTCAGCAACCTCAACAGCATCCTGTTTCAAATCTATAACCTTAAAGATCTAAAGAGGAGAAAAAGAAGCAGATGATAAACATATGAAAAACATACCTCAACAGCTGAAGCAATTTGAGTTTTTCTTTTTCGAAAAGCCTGTTTCTGCATTTTCCACTTCTTGTCTTCACCATAATTATCTATTTGGTTATACGGAGTTAACTTATAGCCAGTCATTTCCAAAATATTCTCCAGAAAATGGCGACGGACTGGATATGTGAAACCCTGAGAATGGAAATTATAATCAGATTAAGCAAAAGCCATGCAAAATTTTGGATAGCAGCAAAAAGATCTTGAACAAGCAAAAATGAACAAGACGCATCTAACATGTAATTGTTCTTCTCATATGATCCTCTAGCATTCTTAAAAGGGAAAAGATGGAGGATGCCGCCTCACTCGGGGGGTGGGGCGGAGAATCATTAGAGCCTTAGGGTGTGTTTGGATCCATCTATTGTATTAGATGTATGTTTGAACTAGAACCCATTTTCTGCTCAAAACAAAAAATCCACTCACATTTTTTGAATTAATGTTTTTCCCACCAAAGTTTTTAAATGGATTTTTTCCCCTCCCAACTCTTTTGAATGGAAAATGATGAGCTAAAATAGTCAATCCAAACACACCCTTAATATACTACTAATACTGTGGAATGCCATTTTAGCAACCTATTGAGTACCACACTGCTATTCCCCACCGCTGTGATTTCTTGGGCTCAAGAAAATCTAATCAACAAGAAAAGATGAAGCTTTCTCTTTCCATAAATAAGCTTCACCCCAGCAATCACCTCCTCCTCCGATAATTAGGGTAACAGTCCACGCTTCACAGAAGCTGTCAAAAGTGACTGTCTTTTCATCTACCAGTATATAGGCCATAGGTGCAAGTCCCATGACCAAATCTTTCTTCCCTTAAAACGTAAGCACTTGCAAGGACACAGAAATGGATATAAAAATCAAGGAAAGAGAAATAGGGAAAGAAATACAATTTTCATGAGATTTAGAGGATCTTAAAATAAGACCTCATAAACAAGTTTCTTGTCAGATGGACATTTACTTGCACAGGCAATTTAAATATTCTCAAACAAAATTAAAGAGAAGAAATAGGGAGATCACGGAAGAGAAACTCCCATTCTGAGGATATACAAGACAAACCCATTAAAATGGTTGTGGCTCGCTAATCAAATAAAATTCTGCACATCAGCAAAAGAAAAGATGTAGAAATTGATGTTTATGGTATTGGGTTGCAGTTTCTTCATCACTTACAGGAATATGAATCATCGGAGCACCGCCAAAATAAGAGGAGAAAAGCTCAGCATTAAGTGTTGCACTCATCAGTATTAATCTCAATTCTGGTCGACGAGGCAGGAGATCTTTAAGGACAATTAAAAGAAAATCTGCCATAAATTGCATAGTGTTGTGAGAAAACTGAAGCTACAGGATAAGAATGCTTATAACATTCAGGAATTACCTTCATTCATTCCACGTTCATGAATTTCATCCACAATAACATGAGTTACACCTTTCAAATCTCTATCAACAAGTAATCTCCTAAGAAGAATGCCTGTAGTACAGAACAGAAGGCGAGTATCTCGTCCTTTCATCCCCTCAAGCCGAACTTTATAACCAACCTTGAAATGGGTAGGCAGAAGATAGAATTGATTTATAATATTATAAAGAGCAAATACAAGTAAAAGAAAAAGGGATTAAGTTCAGACACTAACAGATTCTCCTAGTGTTTCCCCTCTCTCTGCAGCAACCCTTTCAGAAACTGACATTGCCGATATACGTCTAGGCTGAGTACATATAATACTGCAAGAAGCTCCGCGGGTAGCTTCGGTTTCAGACTCTAAAATGTACTGAGGCAATTGCGTGGTTTTACCACAACCAGTTTCCCCAGATACAACAACCACCTGCAGAAGAAATGCAAACAAAAGCTCTCATTTCACCTTCTATAATTAAACTAGTATTAGAAACGAGATAACAAGTTTTCCTTTTTTTCCCCCTCCCTTCCTAAAAGTGTAGTAAATATCAGAATTTCATTCTAATAAACAGATAATTCCAAAAACTTATGTCATATTAAATAAAGCCAGAGAAGCTAAGTATCATTCGACAAAAGACTTGCTTTAAAGATACTTCGTCAGAATGACATCTGATTTTTCCAAGTGGTTTAATAAATCTTTGATTGTCAAATAATACCCATCAGAGAGAACAATCAAGGTCTTCAGAGTTACATAGGAGTGCAGAACAAGTACAAGAACTAGTCATCATAACATGTCAAACCCGGGGGGGCGGGGGGAATCAGTTCATGAAACAATGTGTTCAAGAAATATGAAAAAAAAAATCCTTCAGAATAAGGCAATGACCTGATTTTGATAAATGGCACGTAGCAGCGATTCTCTCTCTTTGTAGGCCGGAAGACTCCTTCGAAACTCTTGTATCTTTTGGCCTTCTTCAGATTCCTGTAACAGATATTAGCAATCAAAAAGTGTTCAGACTTTAATTGTGCTAGTAGGAAACATAGGAAAACCACATGAAAGAATTGATTGACAATGAGAAAATGTGGAGATAATATCATTATAGTTAGTTCTGTCTGGCTTATCATTTTTAGTTCAACATGTTCAGAATCCTCGTCTCATTGTTTACCATCCAATGAAGAAGGTTTATTGTGTTTCCAAATATAAGAAACAATTATATTAACCTCAAATGGAACTAAAGAAAAATATCAATGATGCGATATTTAGGCTCAGTTTGGATAGGCCATTTTGGCCTCCATTCTCCACTCTCCAGCACGCAAAATGTACGTGTCAATTGGAGTCCATTTTTCATTCAAAAAAAAAAACTTATCCATCCCATCTTAAATGGGTGTTTTAATTCAGGTTTGGATCGAATTTTTTATTTTGAGCAAACAACGGATCCAATCTAAACTTACATTTTACGGAATTGAATGATGATCCAAACTGAGCCTTATTTTAAGAGAAAATAAGAAGTTCATAGGAGACAAGGAAAATGCACTAAAGACTATAAGAAGATCCTAAAGAAAAAAAACTAAAATAACATAAGACCAGCCTCCAAAACTGTTGACAAATCTACAAGAGCAATTTCTTTAAGCCAGTCATTCACAAAGTGAGAGAAAAAGGTACTCTATTCCAAGGTAAGTCTAAAATTATACAGAGATCTTCAAGCCAGTCATTCACGAGGTGAGAGAAAAAGGTACTCTATTCCCAGGTAAGTCACAAGTTATACAGAGACCTTTAAAAATCTGAAACTATATTTCAAGCCAAGCATATCAAATAAGAGTCTTCAGTGAATCATTCATACAGCTATGCCAAAACTACAAAAGTTAGTTAAATTTTACCCTTATACCTAGATGACCTGCCCATAACAAGCAAATAAGCAGGTATTCCATTACAGTTAATAAAAGCATAGAAAGATCATTTGCCTCACATTCACCTGAATGACTAATAAAGAGGATCAAGCAGAGCAAGGGTAACAGCCAAAGATAATTAATAGAATCTCAGTCAACAGACATCAATGTTACAGGGGAAAATTTTGAAGAAACAAGAGGGTAACACAAACCTGCCAATCTTGTTGTTTGTTAAGCATTCGCAAGCTCCGGTTCAAAAGAATTCTCTCTGCAACAACACTTCTCTTTGAGGATTCCTCACTCTCAGAAAGATCAGCAGCATAAGAAAGATTCTCGCAGCTGTTTGATCTCAAAAAGGAGCCCTGAGGATAGAATTCATTGCTCCTGGGCTTTGTAGAAAGGTATGTTTTAAGATGAGAATCTACCCGACTACGCAATCCAAACGGCAAGACTACCTATCAAATTTCAAGAATTTCATATTAATTAGGGCAAACATTCAACTATAGAATCAACCCCAAGAAAAATTTAGTGAATACTCTTCAAACGGACCACCACCCACCCAGTACCAACTCAGAAGAGGTATCTTCTGAGCCATAAAGCAAATTAACAAAAAAAAGCATTAAAATATCATAAATGAGGAAGGAGAATATTCAAATATGTAAAGAGTTCAATAACAAATACCTCCCTCTGAGGCCGCTTGTCATCAAGATCGGATCTATAATTTGGCAATGGGACTTTGCTAACAACAACTACTTTGGCATATTGACGGCTTCAAGATAAAAGACTCACATAGTTAAGTAAGAGCAAATAAGACCATGAAAAAAAGACGTGGGAGAAAATCTGTGTACCTATATAACCCCATTCTTGTTGCCAGTGCTGAAAGGTGTTCAAAGTCACGTCGATCCTTTCTCTCCCTTGATACAACTTCTTGTTGATCGTCATTTCGCATAAGCAAGGTTAACTTCCGCCTCCACTCTTCAATATTATCAAGGGTCGAAGCACACTGGTGATGAAATATTAACAAGTAGGAAACAAAGCTTTGCATAACAAGAAACTTATGATAAATTACATTCTCTTCCAATCACATGCTCTTTAAACAAACAACATGGATAAGTTATAAAGAGAAAAATCCCAACAACTAGTTGAATTAGTAAGTTCACTGATAAGTCATGAATGAATTGAAACTAACATTACATTCATTGGTTTAGTTTCAAAATTTCTGCCCAAGGTAAAAATAAGACCAGCACCAAACCTTCAGAAAAGTGAGATTCAGATTAAAAATAGGCCATTATATATTATCTACATTTCTTTAAACCACTTATTCAACAAAATGCTGCATTAATCTTTCAATGCATGGAAAAGAAGTTAGGAATAATGTCATAGTCATTCTTTAGTCCAACAATCCTTGGTAACTCTGTCCCAGCAACCACCAAAACCAGACACAGTACTCAATCCTTGTCAGAAGACAATCAATCTATCTCCAATGGAGAAGCTAAATTTCATAAGTAGTAGAAGACAAAATAAATATAGTAGTTGACTCTTCTGTATCATTCGACATCAACAACAATCAACTAAGAATAAAGTTCAGATTTTTATAGAGTTAGTGCACGAACTAGCCCAACTTCCACAAACCCAATTGAAAAACAATAAAGAACAAAAATTCACCACTTGCTTAGATGACCCATTATCGTCAGACTTATAGTCCTCATCCTCTGAAGCATATTCATCATAGGTAAACCTTCCATAGCCCAAGCTCTGCTGATAAAAATACGGCAGCTTGGAGAAGGAGGAAGTTGAGGAAGCATGCTTACGAATCAACCTCAACACACTAGAGGAAGAAGAAGCACCAGCTGCACCACTGGCTGATGAACAAGTAGAATTGCAAAGAGCCGAGCCAACCCTGTGACGGCGACAATGGTTTTGGGACAGAGGAACATGCCGGAAAAAAATAGAATTTTGGCCGGAAAAATGGAAACGACGATGAAATAAATAATTGCTAGAAGATGAAGTAAAAGACATGGATTTGGCTAAGTATGGTTTGGCTCTGAGTTTGAGATTATGAACAAAAATTGGCGAATATGAAGGCATGATGAACCCAATTCTTGAATTACTATAGAAAATTTCTTGAAGTCAGTTAGCTTGATGTGGCGTGGTTAGGAGAAGTGATTTTGTGTGGTTAGGGTTTTAGGGAGGGACAGGAAGAGGTAGGCGAGGTTGGGAACTCCTCCTCGTTTTGCTTTTGCTTGGCTGTTGTTTCGGCTAGAAAATGAATTTGTGATGGAATTTTTTTTTTTTCCTTTTTCTTTTTTCTACCAGTAAAAACAGAGTACCAAACCGACGTCGTTTCTTCAAGCGTGACCCCTGCTGTTATTATAGACACCAAAACTTAACGTAGAAAATTCGATTTCTAGAACCCACTTCATTTAAACAGTAAACACCCTCCTCCATCGCACCAAGCTTTAGGGTTTTTCTTCAGAACACCATTTCCGTACTTTCTCTCTACCCCCGACAATGGCCGCTCCTGCAGTCTCCATAGCACCACGGGCATCTTCTTCCAAAACCGAGACCTTCGTAGACAACAAACGGAAAGATGACATCCGACTAGCTAACATTTCCGCCGCCCAAGCCGTGGCAAACGCCGTTCGGACAAGCTTGGGACCAAAGGGTATGGACAAAATGATTTCCACAGCCAATGGCGAGGTTATCATCACCAATGATGGTGCTACTATTTTGAACAAAATGGAAGTCCTTCAACCCGCGGCTAAGTTCCTCGTCGAGCTTTCTAAATCACAAGATGTTGTCGCTGGTGATGGTACTACTACTGTGGTTGTGATTGCTGGAGCATTGTTGAAGTCTTGCCTTACACTATTGACTTCCGGTATTCATCCTACCGTTATATCTGATGCTCTTCATAAAGCTTCTGTTAAGGCTGTTGAAGTCCTTACTGCTATGGCTGTCCCTGTTGAACTTTCCGACCGGGAATCTCTTGTCAAATCGGCTAGCACCGCTTTGAATTCTAAGGTGGTTTCGCAGTATTCCTCTCTTTTAGCTCCTCTGGCCGTTGATGCGGTGCTTTCTGTTGTCGACCCTGCAAAGCCAGATTTAGTTGATTTAAGGGATATTAAGATTGTGAAGAAACTAGGAGGTACAGTTGATGACACTGAGCTAATTAAAGGCTTAGTTTTTGATAAGAAGGTTAGTCATGCTGCAGGTGGACCTACCAGAGTTGAGAATGCGAAGATTGCTGTAATTCAGTTTCAAATTTCACCTCCTAAAACGGATATTGAGCAGAGCATTGTGGTCTCCGATTATACCCAGATGGATAGGATTTTGAAGGAGGAAAGGAATTATATCTTGGGGATGATTAAGAAGATCAAGGCAGCCGGCTGCAATGTCTTGTTGATTCAGAAAAGCATTTTGAGAGATGCTGTGACAGATTTGTCGCTTCATTATTTGGCTAAAGCAAAGATTTTGGTTATCAAGGATGTGGAGAGGGATGAAATTGAGTTCATTACCAAGACTTTGAATTGTTTGCCAATCGCCAATATTGAGCATTTCAGGCCAGAAAAGTTGGGATTTGCAGATTTGGTGGAGGAGGTTTCCCTTGGAGATGGTGCTAAGATTGTGAAGATTACTGGGATTAAGGATATGGGGAGGACTACTTCAGTGCTTGTTCGTGGATCTAATCAGTTGGTTATCGATGAGGCTGACAGGAGCCTGCACGATGCTTTGTGTGTGGTGAGGTGTTTGGTGAACAAAAGGTTCCTCATTGCTGGAGGTGGAGCACCTGAAATTGAGCTTTCAAGGCAGCTGGGCGCTTGGGCTAAGGTGTTGCAGGGGATGGAGGGTTTCTGTGTTAAGTCTTTTGCTGAGGCTCTGGAAGTTATTCCTTATACCTTAGCTGAAAATGCAGGATTGAATCCCATAAATATAGTGACTGAGCTCAGGAATAGGCACGCACAGGGTGAAGTTAATGCTGGGATCAATGTCAGGAAGGGTCAGATAACTAACATATTGGAAGAGAATGTTTTGCAGCCTCTGCTGGTGAGCACAAGTGCAATTACCTTGGCTACAGAGTGTGTAAGAATGATTTTAAAGATTGATGACATTGTTACTGTGAGGTAGATTGGATGGAAGATGAGGATGTTGGCCAATGAGAAAACTCTTTTTTTATTCTACATAATTTTGTGCTTTTTTAAGGCTTGCTTGTTTCTTGACCTTCTTTTTTAAAAATGCTTAGATGGATTTTGAATGCAGTCATTCTGTCAGCTGATGATGAATATTTCCTTGTGATGTTATGGTGCTGCTTATAATTTTCACAGTTACATTTCAATAGTGTATTTGCAGTTCCCCTCCCTCCATCTCATCCCCCAATTTGTCTGAGATTTTGATGCATGATCAATTTAGAAATGCAGCTGAATCTCTAATGATTCAATATTACTTTGAGCCTGGTTTCCTATGCATATGATAATGAGGCATTTATAAGTACGAATTATGATGTGTGTTTTTTTGGTTCATACTGATACTGCTTATACCATCTTATTGATACGACAGCATTTCTTCTTGAATGAGATGAAGCACAAGTAGAAAACTACTCTAAATTTTCTTCTATTATAGAGTGATATTAGGACATGCAAAGAAGTCTCTGAATTAGATAGATTTTCTTCCAGCCAGAGCAAACGAGATAAGATCCTAAACTTTTCTAGAATCCTTATCATCTTTTAACCAGCTTACTGCAGTTAATGTAAAGTTGAAGTAGAAGACAAGAGAATGCTAAGAGAAAGTGTCGATGCAGTAGAGGATCTGAATCTTTTATACTGCATCCAGAATGGCAGTCGTTTAATTGAGACTGACATATGTCCTGTTAATGTATTTTTATCAAGGAATATCCCTGAAATATTACTATAAGAGAGTATGAGATGGATTATTCATTCCGACCTGTGTATGTGCAAGTAGCACACAGGCGGAGATTGAATTTGTCTGCTGCATTGTTTGTGGCTTCTCAGTTTGGTATTCATCAGTTTGGGTTCACCTCTTAGTCCCTCGTATTGACACCGCATACCTAATTTAGCTGTACATCCAGGAGGAAGCATAAAGAAGTTTTTTTTTTCCTACTATTGGTTACTGTTAGGTTGCTATAGCAGCTGTTGTTTTACAGTTGTGATTAATTTACCTTTTCCTAGGAAGTGCAATATTGGCACACGAGATCAAACATGCATTTCTTTCAAATGTGAATGCATGATATGGTAATGCATTTGATTGCTCCAAAGCATAAGAAATACAGATAAAATGTTAGTAGTTGGAAGCAAATGAGAACATGAAAAGATCATTAAACAAAACATGAGTAATCCAACATATATTTATATTGGAGATATGCAATTTTATGGATTGAATCAGAAGAGCCAATCAAATTGAGCTGTCTCTGACTGATACATGAATATACAAAACACAGTATGCCTTTTGCTAATACATTAATAATATAAGTGCTAGAACATTAATATACATATGACAAGCCAATTTTTTCTCTATACTTGGAACTCAATGTATATAGCTTACCAACCGACCAAATCAAAACCCAATCTTAGGACTTAGGGTCAAAATAGCCTTCCTTGAATGCATTTGCATTTTGATAAAGGTCAGCCTTGATCACTTGGTCATGGTAATTCTTATTCAATCTTGTACAGGAAATCAAACTAGACTTACATGGTAAGATGTTACTTAGCTTTTGTTAGACCATGTAGATATTTCTTCCAGGAATGCTACATGATTTCTTGACCGGGTAAATTGAGGTTCCTGTCATGGGATATCAGTCCTGACAGAGCATTCTTTGCTTTCACCATTAGCATCAAGGAGATGTTTCGTTAAAGTCTGATTATCATCTTGCTTTGCTTGCTTATTCTCTTCAGTTTTTCCCCATAATACTAGGTATAGCCCAGCCACAATAAGAGCTGCTCCTATCATCCTGCAGCGAAGTTGAAAATGAGTTAAGAGAAGTGAAACAACAGCGACGAAGATAATTAGAAATATATGAAATCTTTTGACTCTATGACTATGAAGATGGCATACCCTCCAGTGTAAAGCTGATCTCCAAGAATTACAAATGCCATGATGGCAACTAATACTGTTTGAACTGGCTGGAAGATGGCAACAAACACTGGACCCCCTTTCTGGATACACCAAGTCTGAAGAGAGATGACAATTCCAGATGACACAATCCCCTGACGCAATCACAAAAGTTAGGATTAATAAGCATTATAAGGATGATGATTTAGACTAAGAACTGTGGAAGAAGATAAATTTTGAGTAATCTGAGTTGAGATATTACCGCATATAGGATTGTGAAAACCTCCTCCCCTGAGTGGATTTGCCAGTTTTTGGTGTCCCTTTCCACAAAAGCTGCTATTATCATAAATTGGATTAATCCAAAGAAGCATGTAAATGAAGTGAGTGAGAGTTTGGCTGGATACTTCTTTACCACAGGAGCCTGCACAGCAGCTAAAGTTCCGCATTAGACATATTCAATGCTAAATTAGATAGGCAGCAAGTCTTACTAGCTTGGTGAGTCTTGGTTATAAGCAGTACTTGAGACTGAAAGATTTTGATTTCAAGATGATATAAGTGGTGAACCATTCATGATCCTCCATGGATGGGGGATGGAGGAAAGAAAAAACCTAGATGGACAGCACTAAAATATAATCCTTATCCCCATTATTGAAGCTGGAAATAAAAGGAAATGATCCGCAGGTTTAGGAATCAAATCATACTTGTCGTCTGGATCACGGACATCTTTACATTATTCTAATTATGTGTTTTCTATTAGTAAATAAAATGTTCCCTGCATTATTTGCCATTAGTCAATGTAAAATAATAGGCTGACCTGAAGGACCATCCAGCCAGCCCAGGACAAGCAGTGTCCAAGCAGGCAAATACATCCCCAAGTCCAGTTCTGAGATTTTGTTGCAGAAAAAACCAGAGATTCTTCTGATGAGCTACTGGGTGAGCTCTGGTGTAGAAGAGGGGGGCCTTTGTAAAGAGTTATGACAGTGGCCCCTCCTACGCTTGCCAATGTTCCCAGAACTTTTGCCAAACCATCTCTACTTGCAAAATTTACTTGCTCAATTCTGTTTATACACAATGATTGATTCAGAAATCTGCTTGAATCTACAATTGAACCATGCAACCACAGAAAAGAAACACATATTTCTTGGACTTTTTTCCTTACCCTAGAGCTGATGCCATAACAAAAGTAATAGCAGGAACTGAGTTTTGCATTGCTGAAGCAAATGTTGGGGATGCATAGTACAAACCCAAGATGTAAAATCCTTGGTTTGCAGTGATTCTGAAGTAAAATATCTCAAACTTATAAGATCTCTATAGAAAAACACACTGCAAAATAAATATTCATAATCTATGTCAAGACTGTTCTCTTTACAATGGCGAGTAACACCCACCCAATTAAAGCTAACAGGAAAAACTGAACCAGCAAGGAAAAATTAAGTGGTGGCCTGTCTTTCCTGCAAAAAGAACATGAAAAAGGGCAGCAGTCAAGAAGAAACCAAATCTACTATTCCATTTTATACTAGAGAATTTCAAGAAACAAAAATTAAAATACTCACTTTTCAACAAGATAAGCAAAGGGTCCAAGCAGAATCAGAGCAATGATATTCCTGTAAACTGGATAAACAACTTTGCTGACACCAATATT
>JAWZTD010000097.1:3047537-3067189 GCA_035221335.1 Echites panduratus
TTTTTTTGGATTGGGTTTTATACACATTCACATATAACAGTTGCTTGATATAGGGGGAAAAAATGAAGCTTTTATAAAATATAAATTTACTATCCATGAATAATGGTGCAGGAGAACAGCAAGAGAGGTATCATTGATTAATTAACTACTAATTAAGGCTGTATTTATGTTGAATGAGGCATTTTGAGAAATTACTATGTGTTTTCCAACTTTACGGTTGACGTTATATGTCTTGTGCCTTGAAATCAAACTGCAAATTTTACCCTCACAGGAAATTGGCAGGACATGATCACATAAATAGAGTTTGTGCTTATGTACAAAATTACCAAATTATCCATACCATAACAGGCATCAATATAATTATTGAATTACTCCAACTTCATGAAATAATGAATAAAATAAATAAGTTACTTAGCATCTCTTCATTTTTGCTCCCTTTAAAAAAACATATAAGCACTTATATATAAGATAGAAGCTCTATCGCAAACTTTTTATGAATATCTTTATGTCCTCCTTTTTTTTGAAGTGGAAAATAATTATTTATTGTTAGTGGCTTCTTATTTGTTTTATGCTTTGATGTGATAGATATTAACATAACACCCCAATTTTTTATTTTTCTCCTTTTTTTTCAATTATTAATGATTATTCTTTAGAAAAAGAGAACAAAATAATCATTAGCTAAAGCTTCAATTAAAATTTTCGTCAATTCAATTAGTAAAATGCTTTTAATAATTAATATTATTATCAACTTATAATTCTTGGAAGTGATGCTTTTGGGTTATAATAAGTCGAGTTCTCTTATTTTAATTTAATTTTATCATTAATTATTATAATTAAAAAAATATTTAAATTAAAATCAATTTAAAAAGAAGAAGGGAAACGGAAAGAGCATGCCAAGAATGTTGACAAATCGTTGTGTACGTGGAGGTAGCTTTTAATCAACACGGATCCGCGTTCGTTATATCTTCCTTACATGATAAGTTTCTTTTTGGTGGGGTCCTTTTTTCATGGATGAGTTTACTTTGATTTAATTTAAGAATCATGTTATACTCTTTTATGTTTTACTCGTTCTTTGAGTCAAGTGGGCCTTTCAAATCCTTAATTAGAAAATAAATAGAATTCAATTCATTCAAATACGGATACTATTTTGTTTTATTTTTCAACCAAAAGAAAATGTTTTTTGAGAATTTTAGGTAAATTGATAATTAAATTATAATTGAATTTTAACGAATAAAATTTTGTTAGACTTGATTTTTTTTTTCCTCTTCTTCTTGTAGCTACCTATCAGATATTGTTCATCTCTACCTTTCATATTTTCTTAGTTCTTGAATGTGGTAAGTTTACAAATTGTTTGTCAAATTCCTCTGTGTCCTCAAATGAATATGCCATTTTGTCTTAATTAAATACTAAGAAATGTAATTAATTTTTTATTGAGTTTACTCCTTTATTCTCCTCATTATTGTAATGGTAATGTAAGGTTTAAGTTAATAGTTGTAAATATTTGAATGAATAAGGATAATGTTTAATTCCAGTTGATTTTCATGAATCATTGATGTCTTGAATCAAATCAATTACAATGATCCTCTAGTTCTTAGAAATTTCCATCTACGAAAAGGTGCAAAGGAGAAGAGTAAGATTTTATTTTTAAGTTTGTCGTAGATTTATAAAAATGTCAAAGTATAATTGATAAATAACTAGTCGTGAGGATTGTTTGATCCAGTCAAATTTCAACCTTTGGTTTGGAAAGATAAGATAGAATTGAGAAAGAATCAATAGAGGTATATATAGGATTTATATTTAGCCTAATGTTAAGCAGTAACATTAATAAAAATTTTCTTTTAAAAACACTTTATTTTTTTACCTTATAAATTAAAGAAACTTAAATTACTGCATCACATTATGTGGTTAGATGGATAAATATATAACACATATTTCTAAAGAGCCAAAAGTATGATAGGCTAGGAAGAAATTGTCCACTTTTACACTTTCATCAAATTCCTCAATAACACACCACATTTTGTTTTTTTTTTTTTACAAGTCGTATCCAGATTAACCTTAAACACCCGTCTCAACTGAAAAGATCAGTCAAATCTATAATCTGCATTATGTAAATCTCATCTATTAATCATTAGGTTAGGTGCAACGATATACCTCACTTTTCCTTCACCGGTGGGTTTATTAACCGTCACTGCTGAGTATATTAAGACAAACAAAGAATTACTTTTATTGGTGTCCTTTCTGAAATTGAATTTCTGATGCATTCCTCGATATCTAAGAAAAAGGTTTTATAATTGTGCTATGAAAGATGACCTTTCGAAATAATCTAAATTAAGGGAAACATAATCGAAACAAACATGTAAGTCGTATTCTTTGGAGTAACGTGTGAATTTCCAAGTAGACTTTTAGTGAAAATCAACTCTACTTTAAAGTTTAAACACGCTAAGGGGTCCCTTTGTCGGGCCTGCTCTAACACGGTTTCTATAGATAAACGCGTCGTCTAATGAGATGCTTGGGTTGTACCATATATACCATTCCCTCGTCAGTATGTTTTTGGAAAATTTTTATACACGTCATTCTTATTTTTTTCACATTAATTTACACTTTTTTTTTAATTCATATTGAATTTTTTAATTTTGATTTGAATTTGTTTAAAAAATGGATTTAATTAGTATAGTTTTTTAATCCTTAGTAACCAATAATCAAGTGATATTTATTTCTCCTTTCGTTATCGTTATAAAAGATAAGATAATTTAACTAATTTGGTTTGTAGAATCTTTTCACATTCAATCCAATAATCTCTTAGTAATAAGCATAACTATTTTTTGACACTAGAGTAACTTTTGATCTGTCACTGAAAATTTAGTTTCAATTACCTCTCAACATGAAAATAAAAGATGTTTACTTTAAATATATATATATATATATATATAATATCGTCAATTTATAATAAAGTTTAATGAATTTGGGGGCTTTTACTTTTTTGACTAAACAAAAGAAAGAAATACAAAAAAAATAAATCATCCCTTTTTTTTATATATATTTTCCTCCAATCAAAATAATTAAATAACAAATATCTGTAACCAATTAAATTACAAACCATCTCCCAAAAGAATCAAAATGGTCATGTATAAATTAAACTAGGGGTAGGGGTAAAAATGGAAATTAAACTGTATATATTGTACAGAAGTATGTTTTTACTTTTAGACGTCTATCATCATCACTTGAGGAGCAAATCTCAACAGTCTATCCAAAGCATTAGGAAAAAATTTTCTTGCAAACATATAACAAATGTTGGTTTTCCGGCCATTGTACTCACAAGTTTTGCCAAATTTCATCCGGTTCAGCAGCTCAACCGTCACCTCGGCTCGGCTATACTTGGTCGGGTGAGGACCGCCATGAGACCAGTCAACCCAAGTCAACGTCCGGTTCGAGTTTTTCCAGGGGTATTTCTTGAAAATAAGCGTTGGCAAGTAATGTTCATCCGAATAACATGGGGGTTTGCAATATCTTTTGAACAGCGGTGCAAACTTCCTGTCCGAGATGATTTCAATGGCTAACTCTCGGTCCAATTCAAACCATTGTGCACCCTTTTTCCATTGTTCGACCGTCACCGTCGGGTACATTCTCCGGTTATATCTTCCCTTTCCGACCGGGCTCCATAAATCGTAGGACTCCACGAAGGATTTGGTTGAATTTATGAGGTAATTGTAAACAGTGGTGAAGTTGAACAAGGGAATGCATGATTCCGAGAGAAGAACGAATCTTTGGTTTGAGAAATCTAGTAAAGCATTTGCTAATAGCCTCCTTTCCGCTTCAACCATGTTAAATTTCCCCCATTCCACCTCCTGCATGCATGTCAAAATTAAAATTGTAATTAGCACATAATAGCAGTTAATTAAGCTCGATATAATTAACACAAAATTGTACAGAAAAAACATTAATTAGAATTTTGGAGTCGTTTGAGGTTAATTTCTTTCTTTCTTTGCATGCGAGGGATAAAAAAGCGTGCAAGAAAAGGTTATGCCACGTTAAAGTGAAACAATACAGAGCAAATATCTTGCTTTAGATCCTTTTAGTTTGAGGTGTAATCTATCTGTCTCTTCACATTTTTTGTACCCCTTTTTACCCGTGGCCTTTTCTTACTGTTTTCTTGTATCAAGGAAAGAATTTGGGAAAGTGTTGCGGCTACTGGAAAGCAAAGAATCAACCTTTAGTTATTATAAGTTGGAAAAGAGTATAATCAAAGTAAGATGTTCCAAGAACTGCATGCAATAATATTAAAGAATTTTCATTCAATTTCCAGTTGATAAAAACAGGTCAAATTTTTAACTGATGAGCCGGACATGGTTTCAGTTAATTATAAATGTTGATTGATCAAAACTAAGAAAGCAACTTGGACAGATCTAATTAAGGCAATTCATATCTACACAGATTATAACTAGTGTGCATAATATATATGTATACTAGGAGGGTTCGGACACTTGACTAATAATTAGAGGCCGCTCAAGCTCATCATTTTTTTAGTTAAAATATTAATGGGCATATTTATACTTAATTAATTATTAGTTCAAAATCATATTTGAAGAAGCAGGTGACTTCCTATAGTAGTATTCATTATTTTACGGGCGGCATAAAAACCTAGGACGAAAATACTAAAAAATAAGGTTGAAATTATAAGTGCAAACCTAGGAAACAATGAACAGAAATTTTAGGTCATTGAATACTAGCTAGCATATTAATTAGGCGTGGGTTTCTCCTTGATGAGTGGCCCAATATGTGCTGCCCATCACGTTCTAATTTGGACAAATTTTCACAGCCTTACATATATATAAATATATATATATATATATTTATAACATGATATCTCCTAACATGATTTTTATATATACATAAATAAATTACTATTTTTCTTAATCTTACTCTTATTAAAAAAATTAATGTTTTTTCTTATGAGAGAGAATATTAAGTTATTAAAAGAATACTTATTTTAGACATGAAGCATGTAGTACTAATTAAACTTTATTTTAATTTGTAGTAATATCATTAATTAATGCCTGAATTTTCGAGCTCTGTTGTAGATCTTAATGTTCGCATTTAGCGAAGTATTAAAGAAAGTTCTATGCTTAACTTTTCGGTGGCCGCAATCTTTTAATTAATGTACTATGAAAAGAAGCTAATGAATGCTTCAAAATATACTGCCAAAAAGAATGATGACTATGGGACTTAATTACCTTACTGGGAATCGTTCTGCCATGAAAGGCTGATTCTTCAGGATACGTGAAATTGAAATACTGTTGTGTATGCACGTAAATGGAGTAAAGCCCTTCGTTTCCTCTGAAAAATGCCTGCCACAAAGGCGCAAACGACAGACTTCTTCTAACTAGGAACATGAATGCGACCTTAGGGGTCCTCCTGAACGGAAATTTCGTGACCCTGGGAACCATCGAAGCCCTCCATAGTAATTCCTCGTCGGTCATGTCGTGCATAATCTGTTCCGGCTTGATGAACTTCTTTACCCCTATTCTCTTAATTGTTCTTCTTCTCGACGTCGTCGTCTCATTTTCTGTGGTATGATGTTCATGAGGAAGAAATGTAACGTTATTATTGGTTTGTAAAGGAAGTATTAATTCCGGAGGTGGCGGTGGCAGAGGAGAGTCGTCTGGGATTACCGGTGGCTGAAGTGGGAATAACTTGAGTTGAAAGTTCAAGGGAATGGCATCTTTGAGATAAAAACTTGATGACAATCCGAAGATTAGACCAGAGCCAAAGAAGAGGAAGAAGAGAACAAGGTTTTGGAGATAGTTTTGGAAGTTTATGAGCTTTGTTTTGGGTGAGGTTATATTATGGTTTTGATTTTTCATCTTCTGATGAGTCTCTTGAGTTTCTTTCCACCGCGCCTATATATAATTATATGGAGGCCAGGGGTGAAAGGGTCTTTCTTTATCCTTTCCAAATTAGGATCTGTAAATGCTGTAAGAGAATGACTTTGATGTAGGTTTCTATATATATTTGTCTGTGGGTGTGTGGGAAGGAGTTATGGATCGTCCCTCCACACACGCCCAACTGCACTGACAAGAGAAAAGGGGGGAAAGAAAGGATTCTTGTATTTTACCGCAAGAATGCTTGGGGATGATGAGTTCTTAAAGATTCTTGAAATAATTAAACAAATACAGAAGAAACACCTTTAGAACTCCTCCTCCCTATGAATCCCACATGACTAATTTGGATGAAAATCAAGAAAAACTGCCCTTAACATATAATGATCTAGAAATCTTCAAACATATAACACACGGGAAAAAAAAATTGTTATTCCAAATAATTTTCAGGGCAAAGTAAACACTGCTTTACTATTAATTGTAACCTTCACCAGGAAAAAATATAACTGTAAATCTTATCGTAGGATCCTATATAAATATAATAAGAAAATCTTGAATGGAGTCTCTGAGTGGGGAAGGGGAGGATTCACATTTGAAAAATAATGGAATTAATCAAACAGGGATATGTTAGAGAATTCTGCAAATTTTTTTAATCGAGAAGAAATGAATGATGTGATGAAAATGCCAAGTGGAAGGCAGATGTCCAATCCAAGTAAATCTACTTTTGTTCACTGCCCTAAGTTCTAAATGAAATCTTACCCCTCGGATTTCCTTGACTTGCAAAATAAATTGTCCGTAATTTTAGGAGTTGAAAGATTTCTAGGTTTCCACATCAGAGATTGTTTTTGCTTTGGTAATTTCTATATGGTCTTCTTCAACGATCTCATTCCTAATTAATTATTATTATCATTATTATTATTGGACTTATAATTGAGTAAGAAAATTTAAGAAAAAACACATAATCGGTTGCATTAATTAAAATGAAAAATAATTACTTTAAAATAATTGAAGACAAATTTTTTTTTTTCTGCTCCAGTTTTGTTTAGTTATTACTCAGACCATGTTTAGGCAATGCACTTCTACTATTCCCCTCAAAACTGGATACTAATTCAAATCTATATAAATCTATTTACTAAAGTCAGAATCCACAAAAAGATTTATTCGATAAGAATGGAAGTTGAATTCATAATCAATATTCTGTTGTTATAAAGACATCACCTCCAAATCATTAAATCACATCTTTAGTGTTCCACTCTTTAATTCTTGTTGTATAGTGAAAGATAACCTAGCACAATTGTCTCCTTGTGCACAAAAATTGGAATTATGACCTAATAAACGGATTGTTAATACAAAAATATATAGTCAACTTTCAAGTGTTAAAATAGATGACATATAAAAGGTAATTTGCTTCTTTAAAATTTTATGTAAAGCATGCAGTTTCCTGTATATTCTATTCTCAGGCTGTCAGGCATCATCACATATTAATAGGAACTATTGTCCAGAAAATTTATCCAAACAAGACTGCAGAAAGCTCCAATAGAGGTTTGAGAGTGTTTGGCACAAATTTCCTAGCAAACAGAGAACACATAGTGGTACTCTGGCCATTATAACTACAGTTACTACCAAATCTCATTTGATTCAGAAACTCAGCTGTGACTGCTCTCCAGTCAAACCTTCCAGGGTGAGGACCACTCATAGACCAATCAACCCAAGTAATGCTCCGGTTCGAGTTTTCCTTAGGGAAGAGAATATTTACCAGTGTGGGAATGTAGTGTTCATCAGTGTAGCAAGGTGGATGACAGTACTCTGCAAAGAGGGGATGGTATTTTCTGTCTGATACAATTGCAACTGCAACTTTTCGATTGGTCTCAAACCATTGGGATCCTTTTCGCCATTGGGATATGTTTATTGTTGGATACATTTCTTGGTTATATCTGCCACGGCCAATCTTTCTTGGATCATCATAGGAGGCAACGAAACTCTCATTTGAATTGATTAGGTAGCTGTAGATTGTTGTGAAGTTGAAGAGTGGAATGCAGGACTCTGATAGCAGGATAAATCTTTCGTTGGAGAAATCAAGAAGTGCATTGGCTAAAAGGCGTCTCTCGGCATCAATCATTGATGGTTTTCCCCATTGTACTGTCTGCAGTGATCAATGCAAGAATATTTGTTGGTTCGAGGAAGAATTATATTTGAACTAGTTCTATTGCTATCAAATTTGCAATTTGAAGGTGCAGAAAACTTGATATTAACTGCTAAGCCCTTTTGCAGAATTGAAATTTTACATTAAAAAAACTGACTCAAAACAGATCATACATTAAAAAAACTGACTCAAAACAGATCATACATAACGGGCAAACAATGAAATTTATACCAGAAACAACAGGGGAAAAGAAGACAATAATTACTTTAGATTTTTTCTTTTGCAGAGAAAAGATTTAGGGAATCAGATTAATCTGAGACTGCGATGGACTTTAGGCGGAGCAAAGTTGTAAGAAAACAAATTGTACAGCCTGATACATATATGTCTGCTTGAGTAACTTTGCAGATAAACAGCAGAAAGAGAGTACTAACCTTGCTAGGAACTTGTCGTCCACGGAAAACAGAATTTTCAGGCACCAATCCATTGTAAAAGGGATCTGAATGAACATAAATAGAGTAAAATCCACTGTGTCCTTGGAAGAATTTCTCCCACAAGGGAGCGAGTGGTAATGGCCCTTTAGACAAGAACATGAAAGCAATTCTAGGAACACGTTGAAAAGGAAACTCCTGAATCAACGGTACCATGGATGCACGCCAAAACAACTCTTCATCATCCATGTTGTGTACAGGAAATGCCACTTGGTTCATGGAAAAACCATCGACATTTGGGGAAAGAGTTGCTACTTCAGGTTCAGGAGATGGAGGAACTGGTGACGGCACTGACTGTTGAGACTGTAACAGCGTATGCACACCTGCTGACATGGGCAATGGGGGCAAGTGCAATGAACTGCCATCTATTGAAAGGAATCTCACGAAGAACACTCCAGCTGCAACTCCCATGAACAATCCTGTGACAAAAAACAGAAGAAGAAAGATATGATTCAATTGAAAACGTGCTACGAAGTGTTTAGGCTTCAACTGATGCTGCTCTTCTCCCATTTTTCTGCTAAAGAATGGGGGCGAAAGAGGCAGTTCTGATCAATATTAAGGAAACACACCTTGTATGCCACTTGACAAAACTTGCCAAAAAGAATATTCTCTCCAACATTGTACTCTGCCAAGGAACACCAAGAGATTGTGGCAGAAGGAAACCAAGAAAATGTTAGGCAATTCAAAGCTTTTTGATGGTTTTGCAAGTTACTAAACCTTGACAATAGAACTCCAAACAGTATTGAGTATTCTACTGGAGCAATTGATGACGGTGTGGAATTGTGTACATGGTCAGACAAATGTTTTGTTATTAACTACCTGGAGTTTCGTAGAGTACAAATTGCAGGAATACAGCTCAAATTCGGGGAATTCAAATGGCTTTTCACCATTTTTTACAGTTGACTTGGGAGAAAAATTCAGCAAAGCAAGATGGTTCGACGTATGGTTCTTTCCGCCAAACCAGAGTTCACGTGTTCCGAATTGAGTCTAAATTAAGGAAGTTTATTTGCTTGAGAGCCAAGAATGAATGCAGAAAAAGACAAGCCAAGCTGACAGCTTGAAAATAGTTAAGAATTCCCAAAATATTCGTCTACTCCCTAAAAGTCCTGAATATTGAATAATGAACAAATGTTGAAGGCCATCTAAGCAGGCAACGTTGAAGGCCATGCTTAATAGGAAACTCGTGTCTGTTCTGCAGAATCAATTTACATCTGCAGATCTTTGACCTCAGCTTTGAGCATTTTACCAGAATATCCACTGCTTAAATTTCTATCCTTTGCTTAATGGTCAATGTTAGTTCAAATTCCACCAAGCATTCTGGCAAAAAGCCTCTATTTTTTTGACTTCCACACTCAGTTATTTATTGTCAATGTTAGTTCAAATTCCACAGAAGTACTGCGGCAAAAAGTTTCCATCTTTGAGTTCCATCTATCAAAATGAATTACAAACAGAAGTTAAAGATATATAACAAGGAATATTGGTGCCACTCGAACTAATTCTCAAGTAAAGGTTGGATTAAAGCCCCAACATATTTACAAGAAGAAAAGCATAATTCAGAAATGATTAAGATCAAGACCATAGAAAAAGTAAAAATCCTTAAGAATAAGGTGAAATATGAGAGATGAAAGGACGTTGCAATCGACTAGAGATGTGATCAAGACTATAGAAGAAGTTCAGTACATTGCTATCGACTAAATAGACCAATAAAGAGAAGAAATAGAAAATATGTGACATGGGAAAGATGAAAAGACAAGAACTACCAATGAGCACCTTATTGTCTCATTAACACCAAGGTCAAACAATGTGAGTCGAAAATGTGTGATTCTCAGTTTTCTATACACGATGTAAGGAAAAAAAAAAAGCTTTGAATCGCAAATTTACTTCAAAAGCCCAAAAAACCAAAGAATGTGTACAAGGGAACTAACCTCAATTAAAAAAGAAGTGAATACAGGAGAATAGGGCATGTAATTAAAATCACATACAAAAATTGCAAGTTGTTATTACTACAAAAGAAACCCCCTTTCCATATTGCTATAAAAGAAAATCCGGAATCACTGGTGATTGTGCCACCACAGCTGCAGCTCCATCTGCCCTGTGCCGTGACTTGTGCCTACCATGGCGGTCATTGCTTTTCATCTTATCTTTCTGATCATGCTCGCTAGTCCCCTTTCTTGAACTTCTACTCTTTTTCTCTTTACCATGGCTATCGTGTTTACTTCTTCTTGAACTTGTATTCCCAAACTCAGAACTCTCTGCATTTGTTGACTCTCCTTTCAATTCCAATATGCTTGACTTGTCTTTCCCACTTCTCTTACTTGATGATCGATCAGACTTGCTGATCCGTGATGTTGACGCCACAGCATCATTCCCGAAAAGAACATCTCGAACAGCTCCAGAGATAAGATCATCTTTTGCCTCTGTCTTCTTGGCTGCCAAATGTATTTCTTCTCCATCATCCAACTTCACAACCACAGGCCTTGGTTTTGTCTGATTTGACTTTTTCTTAGGAACTTGTGATTCTTCGGTTAGCTTCACAAGATCCTTTGACCCATCATCGCCTTTATCTTGCGCACTAAAGTCATTCGCAGGAGGATAATCATTTGAAACTATTTCCTTTTCTGCTGAAGGAAGGTAATATAAACCATGCCTCTTACGATGCTCAGCAAGTAGAGATGTTGATTCAGAGACTCCTACATGGTCATCTTCATTTGGGCGGTCAAGACCAGAAGTGACATCCTTTTCCAGGAAACAAGGTTTTCCAAGTGATAAAGAAGTTGAAACAGGTATAACAATATCACCACATATTGCATCCAAGTCACAGAGGTTTTCTTTAAGCTCTAATCCATCAGGAAGTGGTACTCTCTCTTGGGCATTCAATGAAACTGGACCAAGCTCCTCAGAAAAGGCATCATTCATTAGTGTGATTATCTCAGAAGCTTTGCATTCACCTTTGTTATTATCTCCTTCCTTCATGACAAAGGAACCAGGTAACTCATTCCGGATCAAGTCAATGAAACCAAGAATATTCTTTACTCTATCAAGTATCTCAACTTCATGACTACCTGACAGTGGGCTCAAAGTTTTTTCCACAAAATTTACCAATGCAACAATAGATTCTTCGGTAAACTGATCCATTTTCAAAGGAACAGAAGAAGCCGATTTATGATCATCAATCATATTCCTGCTACCATCCCTAGAAACATGTTTGAGTGATGTATGCACACTTCGAGGATTAAACTCATCCTCTAGCTCAATGCTAGTGAGAGCTGTTGCATTTACTGCATCAGAAGTGTCTGACTGTTCCATTATAGAAACTGAATCTGTTACTCCTGATGCAGATGAAACAGCAGCCCTATTACCCAAGATATATGAATACAAACAGAAAGTTAATACTTTAAGTGCAGACTGAATGTACACGGCCCTTACTAATGGTGGCAATAGACTAGTTCGTGGTTGTAACAGTGCTTCCATAAGCTCAAAAGGGTTTCTGGAGAACTCAACATATTCACCAGACACTAAAGCAGCTGCAGATAGAATTCCATGTATGAAAGGATTTCCAAGCAATGCAGGATCAATTAGCAAATCGCGCCCCACATGAACAAGCTCTGATCTAACATCTCTAACCCTCAAGCCAATATCTATGAACTGATTTTCAATTTCATCCCCCTTCTGGCAATGTGGTATCCTTGACATTTCACCCAGAAGTGAAACATACCAATCAAAATCAATTATAATCTCATAATAATTTCTAGAGCAAGTTGAGAGCACAGATCCAAGGATCTCATTGCAGAATTCTGGATCGGCCTTGAGTGCATAATTGATTAAAACCCTGCAGATTTCTGCCACATTATCCTCAGACACCATAGCCATAACAAGCCTTAAGGCTTCAAGCTTACTGTTCACATCATCATCGCTCAAGGACTTGAAAACAATTTCCTTGTTCTCCAATACAGCCCACAAGTGCTTTGCAGCTAGAATGGTAAGTGCTTGCAATCCAAGGTATTTCAGGTTTGGATCATCCTCCGTCAGGAATTCCCGAATCTTCTCAACAGCAAGCCTCACAACTGACTCACATTCACTCAAACCAGTGACAATTGTCCTTACACATTCAAATGCCAATGACTTTGCTCCAGTTCGCCTCAAATGCTCACAAATTGGTTCCACTAGTCTCTTTGCCAACCTAGGTTCTAAGGGTGCCAATTTCGCAAAAATCTTCAGAACCTTAATCAGAACCCAATTATTCCTAGAATCAACCAGGATTCGATAAAACTCAGGTGCCAATGGCAGATAAGATCTGGGTTCTTTACAAGCTAACTCACAAAATACTCCAACAACGGCAGACACAACGCCCACATCAGGATTCTCTAAATTATCTACCAATCTCTTAAAACACACCCTTACAGCATCAGGGTACAGCTCAAAAAATCTCAAAACAGTAGCAATTGCTTTCTTTTTAATAAAATTCTTAGTACTATTCAACAAAGTAAAAACTTCAGGCGTCAAATCACGAGCCAAATCAGGTGTTGAAATGGAGTAAAGGGTCTGCAGAGCAAGGCTTACCTCATGTGGATTAACCGAAGAAAGGTCCTTACGAAGCTGGTGAGTGAGGAGAAGAATAACATCAGTAGTGGAGGGATTAAACGAAAGCGAAGCAGCTAAATAAGCTATCCGTTTGGAATGAAAGGCAGTAGATGAAGAAAGCTCGACGGAGTGAAAAGCAGCCCAAGACATGTCAACGGCATAAAGAGAGTGAAGGTAGGTAAGCTTTTGAAGAGCAGTGGTTTTAGTTTGTGGGTCTGTAGATTTGATCTCGCGGCGGATCTCATCGAGGCATTTAGAGATAAAGGGGGATGATTCTCCGGCAACGGCGCCCGTTTGGATATGGTGAATACGCAAGCCTTTGATTAGGTCCTCCAGTGAACGCTGAAAAAGGGAATCCATGAGTGAAGGAGCGGCCATTGAATTGAGAAGAGGAATCAAATTTTAGAGGAAGGAAAGGAGGTGTTGGCTAAGAGGAATCCATTGATCGGAAATTTGGAGAGAAGGCGCCAAGAAAACAACGACGACGACGACGAACAAGAAGAAGAAGAAGACCGGTTTTGGTGTGGGAGAATACCTAGAACGACGCCGCATGCTTTACCTTGATTTTTAACTTAGAAATGTAAAGGTCATCTGAGCAGAAAAATATTTCTTATCGGCTAAAAATGTCGTTACAGAGGATGCATATCTTATTAAAATTTATCTTATTGAATTAAATATAAACTTATATTATATGTTAATAAAAAATTAGATAAAAAAAAAATTAACAAATTAATAAATATTCTTTCAATTTATATAAAAATTTTTAATGATTTAGAATGTCATATGATATTATCATTAAATAATTATTATTAATCGTACCTATAAATATATAATGATTTATTTTTTATAATATAAAAATTAAATTATTTAAAAGGTACAAAGTATAATGATTAAATTAAATAATTTTATAATTTAATGATTAAATTGAAAGAAAAAGTAACAACTTCTTTCACTACATTGTTACCGTGCGTTGCTTTATCCATTCATTCAAAAACTTCCACATTAATCATAAACTTGCAATGTTCGAATTTTCCATTACATGTTGAACATGACTTTTAGCAATTGTTTCTCACAACAAAATTGAGAATTTTTATACCCGTATACTTCTATTTAAGAGTTCTAAAAACTTAATTAAAAATATATTAATATTCTGAAAAATAAACTCTTAGTTAAAATTATCTCATTGAAAAATAAAAAAGAACATTTGAGCAGTAATTTATGAACCGAAATTGAGCAAAATAAAATTAAAGGAAATAAATAGAAAATTGAAATTAATTAAAAATAAAATTTGAGATTGAAAAACTAAGTTAAAAACTAAAATTGAATGAAAAATTAAAAGAAATAAGAAATAAATGAATTTAAAGGAAAGGCGAAACAAATAAAATTAAAATGCTAAACTGATGAAAAAAAATCGAAATTATTTAAGAAAAAGGAAAAATTGAAATTGAGGGAGATAAAAAAATAAAAAAAAAAGAATGAAGTGAGGTAAAAGTTTTTCTTGAAGATTAGTTGTGGAAATTTAAATATGCATAAATGGAAAATGAAATTATTTTAGTCAATTAAAATAAAAACTACTGCTATGTTTGATCCACAACCAAAAATATAGGCATCCTCCCAAATCAAAACATCTTGGGATGGAAAGAAGTCAGTTTTGGAGAATTGTTTCTTCTCCATGTCATTGGTGCTGCAATCGAGCCAAGCAGGGATAAGTATTGACCTCAAGATCAACATTTTGTAAGCTTAGAGGTGGCTCGACTTGTCTGAATTTGAAATTTTTTTTTTTTTAAGGTGACTACAAAATATTTATAGATTAATTAAATATAACATTTATTATATAAATATTAAATCGAATTTTACTAAAAATAACCTCACGTCGTCTTACCCATTAAGAAATAATAATAATCTTTTTCAAAAAGAAAATAAATGTTATTTATATACAAATATTTTTTTAAAAGTTTCCTGTATGATTGTAATTTGTATTTTCAAACTTGAAGGGCTATATATAAATTCAAGTTTATCTGAATTCACTGTATATAAATCCAAGGGCAAACCAAATTGGATTCATGTCCTTAACAAATTGACCAACCCAACGCAATCAAAGATATCACCTGCACCGGTCTCTTCTGATTTCCATTAAAAAGTGAGACTGAATAAGTACATTTCAATTCCTAGTGTCATTTCTTACAAATCTATCGCATTTTCGGTGTATTTAGAGATATCCCAGACTGGGGAAGAAAAGCAAGAAGCTTTTTCGGTCCCAATTTTTCCAATTCTGCTATGGCAGACCCTGATCAGAAAGCCTCAGCAACTGAGCAAACAGTCCAGTCCCAATTCCCCAATTTTACCATTTCAGATTCCTATCAGAAAGCCACGGCTACTATAGATGGTAGTACACTGGTTGCTATGTCTCTTGCCCATGCTGGGGTGGACCGGATGTTTGGTGTTGTGGGTATTCCTGTAACATCTCTGGCAAACCGGGCTATGGCACTTGGAATCAGATTCATCGCCTTCCACAACGAGCAGTCAGCTGGTTATGCTGCATCGGCTTATGGTTACCTCACTGGTCATCCTGGCATACTTCTTACGGTGTCCGGCCCCGGATGTGTCCATGGCCTGGCTGGTGTTTCCAACGCTGCGGCCAATGCCTGGCCCATGGTCATGATATCGGGCTCATGTGATCAGAAAGAGTTTGGTCGCGGCGATTTCCAGGAACTTGATCAAGTGGCGGCCGTTAAACCCTTCTCGAAATTCTCGGCTAAAGCCACTGATATTACGAAAATCCCGACTTGTGTTCTCGAGGTTCTTGATTGGGCGGTGTCTGGACGTCCTGGTGGATGCTATTTGGATGTTCCAAGCGATGTGCTTCACCAGAGGGTTACCGAGTTGGATGCACAGAAATTGATTAGTGATGCTGAGAAAGGTAGGAACCAGGAGTTGATTGCAAAACCTAGCGTGAAGCATTCAGAGATTGAGAAGGCTGTTACGCTATTGAGAGCAGCAGAGAGGCCTTTGATTGTATTTGGGAAGGGAGCTGCTTATTCCAGAGCTGAGGGTGCTCTGCAGAAGTTGATTGAGGGTACTGGGATTCCCTTTCTGCCTACTCCCATGGGGAAGGGCTTGTTGCCTGATAATCATGAGCTGGCTGCCACAGCGGCAAGGTCACTTGCAATTGGGAAATGTGACGTAGCATTGGTAGTTGGTGCTAGGCTTAATTGGTTATTGCATTTTGGGGAGCCACCTAAGTGGTCTAAAGATGTGAAATTTATTCTAGTTGACATATGTGAGGAAGAAATGGCGCTGAGGAAGCCTTGTCTGGGATTGGTAGGGGATGCTAAAGAGGTAGTTGAAAGGATACATAAGGAAATAAAAGACGACCCCTTTTGTCTGGGGAAGACTCACCCTTGGGTTGAAGCTATAGCAAAGAAGGTTAAGGAGAATGTGGCAAAAATGGAGGTCCAGTTGCATAAGGATGTTGTACCATTTAATTTTATGACGCCAATGAGGATTATTAGGGATGCGATTTTGGGGATGGGTAGTCCTGCTCCAATACTAGTTTCTGAAGGTGCAAACACTATGGATGTTGGCCGATCGGTGCTGGTACAAACAGAACCAAGGACTAGGTTGGATGCAGGAACCTGGGGAACAATGGGGATTGGTCTAGGATACTGCATTGCTGCTGCGGTGGCGTCTCCTGATCGGCTCATAGTGGCTGTTGAAGGTGACTCTGGATTTGGGTTCAGTGCCATGGAAGTTGAGGTCTGTTTTCTCGACTTATTGATTCTTGTTGATCAATGGTAACTAGCAGTATATAATATATTGTGCTTTTGGTATCCTTTGGGTTTATTCTTGTTATTTGCATATCCCTTTAAGTGTCTTGATGAGTGCAACTTTAGATTAATATGAGTGTGTATTTTCCTTCATCATTTCTTTCTCATGCTAGAGTATAGCAATAAGTCTTGCTTTATTTTAATATGCATCTTGATCAACAAAGGAATTTTGTTGAGGATGTGGTTCCCAGGCTTATTCACATTGAAAATTGCACCTGCCCCCCAAACAACTGCCATTTTAATTTATTTCTGCACTGAATTTTTTTGGGTATAGAAATTTCTCAAGAAATGAGGTCTTGTTTATGTGCTTTTTCGCTTTTCAAATTTATTACCACTTGAATTTGCAGTCAACTGATCTGCCACGGTCAAAGTTCCCTCTGTAAGATCCCAATCAATTCTTTTGGTGTGACATTTGGAAAGCAAGACTAGATACTCTCTTTTCTTCATTTGGACAATCCTCCCCCTTGAGCTAGCTTTTGGGGTTAAGTCAGGCCCAAGCCTATCAACGGTCCTTTCCAGTGTTTATGTGATGCATCGCTGCAAAGAAAGAGAGGAAAATGTTTCCTTAATGGCTTAGTTTATGAACTGTGAAGTCTATTTATTGCTGCACTTCCTGTATTATGTTTTTAATTTTAACATGAATATTTTATAGATTTAGCAGTCTTGTTGCAAATTTCACCCTGTATCTTTTTAGGACATATTTCATTGATCTTCTCAGGTCTACACTATTAAACACTAGTTCTTCTTAGACCAGTCTTCCCTTCTGTGTTCTACTGCTTTGCTAGCCCTCCCTAACCTTATTTTCCCTCTAATTCAGTTTCCTGATACATTTTGTAAATTTGACCTCTGCAGACATTGATTAGATATGAGTTACCTGTGGTGGTTATTGTCTTTAATAATGGTGGAGTTTATGGAGGTGACAGAAGGGGTCCTGAAGAAATTACAGGGCCTTACAAACATGATCCAGCACCCACTTCTTTTGTTCCCAAGGCCGCTTATCATGTTGTGATGGAAGCTTTCGGGGGAAAGGGATATCTTGTGCAGACGCCTGATGAACTCAAATCTGCACTTTCAGAATCCTTTTCTGCAAAGAAGCCTACTGTCATAAATGTAATAATCGATCCATATGCTGGGGCAGAAAGCGGGAGGTTACAGCACAAAAACTAAGGTAAGGCTTAATAATATTTTCCCTGGATGAGCATTTGTATTTAGTGCAGTTAGAAGTTGTTATCTCTTTCAAATACATGTAAAGCTAATAATCTTTGGTGCTAGTTTGAGTTTTGTCATGCTATTGGCATCAGCCACACGGTATTATACTTGTGTATATTCTATGACACGTGGAGCAATGGAAGCCTGGCAACTGGATAACCATATGTTGCATATAGCAAAAGACTCAAGGACAAAATAAATTCTCCTTATTATTTTTCTCAAATATGTGAAGATCAGTATTAGCACTCTACACAAAACCTAATCTATGTCATTTGCATGCTTATTACTGAGTGCTATATTTGTTTTTGATCAATTTGCTTGTTTTATAATAATAACTCTCCTATTTAGCGAGTAAGACATCAAGGATCCTTCTTCCTGTTGGTAATGATGTATTTTGCATCAAGAAAACCTGTATGTCAATATCGGGTTGAATGCACAATATTCATTCATTAAGGATCACAATTATTTGAGTTATAGCTAAGGTCTGCAAAATGCTGTACTATTGGGCTTTTGTTTCTTGGTGTGAGTTTGTGAGGTGCATATTACA
This sequence comes from Echites panduratus, assembly GCA_035221335.1. NCBI lineage: Eukaryota > Viridiplantae > Streptophyta > Magnoliopsida > Gentianales > Apocynaceae > Echites > Echites panduratus. Next base: position 3,066,209 of record JAWZTD010000097.1, read on the forward strand.
GACAGGTTCTGCATTTACTAGGTATCAATATAAGCAGAATTATGCATTACTTTAAACCAGTTGCAAAGGAGCCTTTGCCTAATAGGTATTCTTTGAACCTGACTTTGAGCTTTGTAGAGCATTTTTCAGCTGATCTTGATAGGCAAAGGTTTTATTAGTAAGAAATCATGAATATCCTCTGTTGTTTACCGCAGTGTGGGTAGTTCTGGCCTTATAGATGTTTTTGGTGTTGGTCTTCTTGTTGAGCGGTGGGAAAGAAGATGGAATAACATTTTCCTTTTACATACTTTCTGTCCAAAAATCTGGCACATGTATTTGCACTATTGTTCAGTTAGTGAAGCGTTGCTCTTGGTGTAACTACTGACTAGTGAGGCTCTCTCTTTCTGTGCATGTATTATTATCTTAGACAAGTAATCCATGATGAATTTTGCATACAGGTTACTGAATTTGTTTCTATTTCTATTGTTGCAAGTATCAGGGAAAAGAAGCAGCAGATTTTACAGGTATGAGTGCTTGCTCAAGAAGCTGACCTCAATTTTCACATTTGCCAAATAAGAGACAAAAAGGGCTATTGAACTTCTCTTGTCATGCTTAAACAAAATCAAGATATCTGCAGTAGATTTCAATACTAGTCTTGTTTTGCAGTTTCTTGCTTTGCCTTTTCTTTGGTTTTGTTGTTTGATCGATGCACAGAAAAACATGCATTTCACTGTAACAAGTAAATAAATGTAAGTAATTCTTGACAGTCATTTTCTCACATCTTTGGAAAGCTGATCTTCCATAAATAGCCAAAAAAGCAAGGTATGTATTCGGTTTGATTATGGCGGCTGTGGCTCTTTAAATTGACCGCGACCATTCAGTCATTCACAATGGTCAAGAAATTTATGCCACAAAAACTAGTACTGTAGTAGAAACCAAAAATAGACAAGACAAGAATCAACAACCAGTGGGTCGTGGGTCAATATATGAGTGCACTGTTTG
>JAWZTD010000097.1:3082652-3093808 GCA_035221335.1 Echites panduratus
ATATATATATATATATATATATATATTTATATATACTTTGGAAACTTGAAGAGTCTTGAAGGGAACAATAGTTTTAATGATATAAAGACTCTTTTATTGAACAAAGAAATTATATTATCCTACATTTTTATTTTTATAGAATATAAATTTCAAATGTATTATCTTATAATAATAATAAATGGAAATTTAATCCCCCTTCCTTTGGAATTGTTACATTTTGATTTTGTTAAATTTTATTAAAAGAGTTTGACTTTGTTTATTTTAATATAATAATATTAATTTCTTTGTAAGATTTTAATTAATTTAAAAAATGAAATATTTAGTTTCAAATAATTCAAAATAAATAAGAATATTCAATTTCAAACGGAACGAGTATATCATGTTACAAGAAAATAAAAGTTCCGAATATCTTGTTACAAATTTGTGTGCTAGTTTATGTTACACTAAAAAAATAAATTATCCCTAACATTTAGTTTATTTTGAGGTTTTAATATATAGAATACTAATATCGGTGATCCATAGCAAAATGAAGAGTCTTTAGATATGATATTTTAATTTGTTTGAAATTGAATATCTTGTTTCTAAACATAAATAAGTTTTTCATATAAAATCTTATTACAACCCCTATATTTAAATATGAATATCCACTTGCTTAATGTTTCTATCACTAATAACTTAATGAGAGGATAAATTTGTAATTTGTGACATAAAACCCTCTTTAATTTTTAATCAAGTTAAAATGAGATATTCAATTTCAAATAGAGTGAGATACATATATTTTGGAAACTTGAAGTGTCTTAAAGGGAACAATAGTTTTAATAACAAGAAGAGTCTTTTATTGAACAAAGAAATTATATTATCATATATTTTTATTTTTATAGAATAGAAATTTCAAATGTATTATCTGTAATGAAAAGGAAATTTAATGCTCCCTTCTTCTCCAATGGATTGCATTTGGATTTTAGTAAATTTTATTAAAAGAGTTTGACTCTGTTTGTTTTAATATAGTAATATTAATTTCTTCGTAAGATTTTAATTGATTTAGAAAATGAGATATTTATTTTCAAACAATTCAAAATAAACAGGAATATTCAATTTCGAAGGAAATGAGTATATCTTTTTACAAAAAAATGAAGTTTTTAGATCTTTTGTTACATGTTTATGTGCTAGTCTATATTACATTAGTAAAAATTTAACATGTGTCCCTAAAAATATCAAGTATCCTTAGAGTTTAGTTTATTTTTTAGGTTTAATATATAGAATATATTGAAAAATAACAATTAAAAATTATGTGTTGAATTTTTACTAATATTTCTTTAGTGTAATTGGAGTGATACAATGGAATAGGTGATCCATAGCCAAAAATGAGTCTTTAGATATGATGCTTCCAGAAAGATATGATATCTATATTTAGGGTAATAATATAGAGTGCTACTAAGTACATATTATGGAATGCTCAGATTAAAATTAATGATCAACTGTCTTTTTTAACAAAAAATAAATTCTTCTATTAAAAATTATTATTTTTAAATATATTATATAAACTAAACCTTAAAAAAATAAATATTAACAAAAATAAATTAAATACTAAAAGGATTATAAAAAATTCTTCATATTCTTATTCATTTTATAATGATAAAAATAATGAAGTTTACAAATTAAAAAATTTATATAATTGATTTTTAGATAACAATAATAAATCATTTATATATATATATATTTATTTATTACATTTATAAATTGATATGATAATTATTAATAACTCTTAGGGGCAATGCCCAAGTTCTGGTTATTTATTTATGTGGTATAATAAATTAAATCATATATGGATATTAATTAAGTTTCATTTAATTTATTTCAATAAAAAGTACTAACATTATTAAATTGATATTTTTAAATAAATTCTCTAATTTACTATGAAATATTAAAAAGAATTAAGTTATAAATATTAGAAATGTATGATATCTCATCATATTACTAAAGTTAATTTTCATAGAAATACACATTCAATTTAATTCAATGAAAAGTAGTAATTATTGACTTTTATTAAATGATATTTCTACTAAATATAATTTTTCAAATTATTTAAAAGTAAGATTTATAAAAAATATTTCATATTATGTCACAAAATATTATTAAATATTATTCTTTTTCAAATATTTGTACGAACAAATTGGATTGCTAGTGAAAAAGATATTAATAAAAGATAATAGGATAGAATTGGGGAAAATGTCTTTTCAATTTTGAAGATTTAAAAAACGGAAAAAAGATTAAAAAACTAATCATTTGTAAAAGGGCAAAATAGAATGACACACCAAAACAGGGGCAGATATGCTTAGAACAGGAAGGGACTGGAATAAAGTGGAACTTAAATGGAGAAGCTGAAGAACTAAAAGGCATTTGCTTGATCCTAATTGTAGTTTTCAAATCTTGAAGGGATGAAAATGCTCAGTTGTTTTGTCTTTCTCCGCTAACGGGAATGAAAACAACTATCATAGAAGGTAAGCGCTTCTTTTCTCTCACTTTGGTTCACGTAACATCAGCAAAACCCTAAATCAGTTCCTTCGGTTACGTTTAAAATATATAGGCCACCATTCTTTTGGCGATGCCTTTCCTGAAATAAAACGGAAATTTTGTTCTTTTCTTTAAAAGCAAGGATCTTGTTTGAAATTTGACTCAATTTTGCTTTTGTTTTGAAGAAAAATTTCTCTACGTCATTCTTGATTAAGTATGCAATTTCTTCCTTTTCCTTTAATTTAATAATGTTTGTTTAAGCTTGCCTTTTCTTTTTCGGGAGGAGAATCAAATTGAGCTTCTTCTTTAGCCAGTTCAGTAGTGTTTTGGTAGGAAACTTTAGATGCCATTACTGAAAAATACTGAGTTTAGCAGTTGAAATTGGATGATAGTGAAATTCATGTATGAAGATGCAGGCTGTCTGTTGTGCTCTGTTTTATGCTTTATGAGGAAATACTAAGCGTTCCATTTATGGCAAATCTGTAATTTACTGCAGGAGGGAAGGAACGTCAGAGGTAATTTTGGCTAGTCAGTCATGTGCATAGCCGGACTGAAAACTTAGCGAATGAAAGGATCCCCCGTTGATTTTTTGTAATGGTGAAGTTAGTAAAAGTTTGAATTATCAGACTTTTTTTAGGGGTGGCAGTTACATTTTGATAATGAATTCAATGTGAAGCATCGTTCATGGTATGTCAGTTAAAGTAGTTCAGTTTCTGTCACATGTCTTCTTGTGTGTATTACCATGTCTGGATTTGGACATTTTGCATGTAATTGCTTCTCTTCTATTGAATGACAGTGATCAGCAGACATGCCTCGGAAGACAAATCGTGGTTTAGATTATTATGAAGACTATGATGATTATGAAGATTATGACTACTATGACGATTATGAAGATCATCATGAAGCCAAGCAAACTGGTAACCTTTTCAATTGCTTTTAGTTGATAGTTTCATTGCTTACGTGTTATTAGAAGACTCGGCATTTGCTTTTGTTTGTGAATTATGGTTACAGTATTGAATGCCAATATTCAAAGCTCCTGCGTTGCATTTTGAGTTCGGCTGGTATGTGTGTGATCTGTATACAGACAATTCTTTTTTGGTTAAGTTTGACCTTGTCCTCTGGGAATTTGTCTATTGGAAATTTGGGTTACTGAACATGTTTATATACCCTCAATATGGTCCTTTCTGTGTAGAAAGCTTGTAAAGATAAGTTTGACCATGAAGATTAGCAGTAGACCACAGGATTGCTTTGGCTTTGATATTTAACCTTGAATATATTTATGAATCAGACTCATATTAGAAGGTTATGCTAAAATCTTAATGATTCTTATTCTAGTTGAGGGAATTTGATGCTGTACTTCACAACAAAGGTTATTTGGTCTAACAATAAAAAACAACTGTTATTTTTGCTAACTTTGGTAAACTAGATAAGTCTGTGGTCATTAAATAATGAAAAAAAGAAACTTATTCAACAGCGTCGACATCCTCTGTTACACATCTGGCTAAATTTGCTTATAATTATATATCTACCATGGAACTTAGATCCCTGATCACCTAAGAGAGCATTCTTTTGTTCTTGATGCCTTGGAGCAGGATTTCTATTCAGAACTAGGCCTTCCATTGTATTTAAGCTTGGGGCTGTCTGCATCATCTAAAATTTTTGCATTGAGTGCATGAAACTCATGTCATTTTCCCTTCCTGGTTGACCATTGCACACCTGTCTTATTACTCAGCTGCATCATACTTGCATTTGGATTTTTTTTTTTTTAACAAACTGTCTAATGATAAAAAGTTGTAAATCGTTTTCACTTCACACATTGTGGTTGTGTGTGCCTCTTCTCACATGGCAAGAAAAATAGGAAAATTACTTCTCTTTTTTTTTTTTTTTTTAAATGGCATATGAGTTTGTTAGTCATAGAATAGTACATGGTGTTCTATTCTCATATAATATCGCATTATTGTTATAGATTAATAGATAAAAACACTTTTTCACTGAAGAAGTTTCTTGGACACAGGAATTATGATAAACGTTGTTTTAATGCTTGATGATTATACTTTATATTTGATGGATGTGTGTTTATTTAATATCTGAAGTATATATCAATTTTATATTCATGTTAAATTAAGTAATAGTTGATATTTTGATAGTTGTAGTACCTGAGGCAAAAACAGAAGACCACAGCAAGGATGGGGTTTGGCGCTGTCCCATATGTACATTTGACAATGACGAATACATGTCTTCATGTGAAATATGCGGGGTTCTGAGGAATCCCTTAGTTAAGGGTTCTAATATGGGCAATGTCGACTCAGGTTAGCATCTATGAGCCTTGAATGCATTTGAGGAGGTTTTCATGAATATCTTATCATTATTTTATTTAACCTTTCAAAATTATAAAAGCCATTAGCTTATAACTCTTTTTGAAAAGTAAAATGAAACACACCTGTAACTTCTAGACTGACTACTATTTATTTCTTTCTTTACCAGTTTTCTCTTTGACCATAATTTTCCTACATAAGTGCATAACATGGCTTAAAAATATAGTGATGTGTTCAATAATTAATTTAATTCTTGAATATTTGATTTCCCATTTTATTTAGAAGTGTGAAACTGTGGTCTAATTTGGGCAATTGTAGTTTTTCTGTTTCTCTTAGGTTTCTATCTAAATTTTCTCGCTTCTTCTTAGAGTAGATCGTTTCCATGCAGTTGGTACCATGTGGAAAGACTCTGAAGCATCCATAATGGCCAGGTCTCTTTTTGCATCAATGCCGCATGAGAAGCCAAAAAAGCCTCTAATGTTTGAAGCACAGAAAGGTTCTTTTATGACTGGAGAGATTGGAAATATACATGGGGATTTTCATGATCTCCATAGGACTCTTACCTCTCAAAACAGTCACAAGATTAATATAGGTCGGATTACACTTTAACAGATAGTCAATGTATGAACAAAACCATAAGTTTTTCTTTTGCCCTCGAGAAATGTTCTAAACAATGTGCTATCTCACATTTATTTTTTTCTTGAGTACATGATGTACATGGTCACGCTGAGGGTAGCATGTTTTATCGTTCTCTTATTTGGTGGTTTTCATGATGGCAGCCCCTTTCAAGTTTGATGTCCCATCTCCAGATGATGTCGTGTCAAATGGAATACATGTTTCCAAGCTGAGATCTAAAGGTATTTTTTGATGATTCTTAGAGTTTGATATTGAGGTTGGTAGTTGGAACTATAGTTCTTTTGTGTTGTCTGTATTTTGGTTTTCCTTTCACTTTTATTTTGTACAATTTTAAGCCTGTACCAGTAATTTTCTATCATGTCAAAGATCTGGTTGTCTTGCTCATATATGATAGCTTGTTCTAGACTCGGGTACTGACTTTCCCTTTTCGTTGGGGTAAATAATAGAAGGGTGTGGGCAAGCATGTTGAAAACTCGCAATTCAAGTCTTTGTCTGAAAGTTTGGGGATGAAGAAGTTGTTGGCAAGAATTTTGGCCTGCAATTGGAAAAGTTGGCAAAAGATTTTGTCTGCTTTCATTTCCGCAAAGAACTTTCTTTCTCTTTGCTGATAAGAATGAATCATTGAGCAGTTTCATGAGTTAGTTTAGCCTATCCTGCCATTTTAAGGATCCATAAACATTAATCAATGTTGGTGTAGCTTTGAAGAATTTTTTGGTAAGATCTGATGTAGAAATCTTTTGGTAAGCTCTGATTTAGGAATTTTTATGGTGGCTGTGCAGCTAGTGGAACTTTATTTTTCTACTTTTTGTCTGACTCCTTGCAGTTTGCTCTGCATTCTGGCTTTCTATGTTTCTCTTTTTTTCCCATCAATGTTGTTTTAATTTGTGATATTATTCCAGCTATGCTGACCTGCAAAGGCTTATTGAAAAATTCTTATCAGAAGGCAACTAGCTTGACTGTCATCTTGCTTTATTTGTGACTGATTAAAATGTATTTTATCTAGACTGGATATTTCCAAATATTTGTTGAAGTGATGCATTTTTCTAATTTCTCTTTACAGTTGGCTCCAGCAAGTCTTCACCGTTAAATGTTCCCTCAAAAAAAAGAGATGATACTTTTGAAGTTAAACAAGATTTGACAATTGAAGGGCCTGATTCATCTGCATCATCATCAAGAGGTCAGCATATTGATACTGTGAAGAGCAAGGAGTCTTCTACAAATATTGAGATTGAGAGAGAAAGCCTTTCTGGTAACCCAACGAACCTGTCTTTATCTGCCAAGTCTGAAAATGCAAAAAATGTCGTTGGAGGAAGAGTTCCATCAAATTTACCATATAAACCAGAGAAATGGATGCTTCCTGACCATTCAGAAGATAAACTGAGCCAACTCAATCTCGCAATTGTAAATAATCCATCTAAGTTTCTCCTAGGATCTGAGATAGAATTATTAATTTTATTTATATATTTCCCACTTCTACTTTTAAATGTTTTCCTACCAATATCCAAATTCTTAGGTTGGTCATGTTGATTCTGGAAAGTCCACACTCTCAGGGAGATTGCTACATCTTTCAGGACGCATTTCCCGGAAACAGATTCACAAATATGAAAAAGAGGCCAAGCAGCAAGTAGATTCTATATCCTTTGTTCTACATTTTTTGAAGTTATCCTGGCTTCTTTTCTCATTAGCCCATTTATGCAATCAGGGAAAAGGTTCCTTTGCTTATGCATGGGCATTGGATGAGAGTGCTGAGGAAAGAGAAAGGGGAATAACAATGACCGTTGCTGTTGCATATTTTGATTCTAAAAAGTATCATATTGTTCTGCTGGACTCTCCTGGCCATCGAGATTTTGTTCCAAACATGATATCTGGAGCAACGCAAGCTGATGCTGCTATTCTTGTAATAGATGCCTCCATAGGTGCCTTTGAAGCCGGGATAGATGCTTCTGGAGGGCAGACGAAAGAGCACGCCCAATTAATTAGAAGCTTTGGTGTTGATCAAATAATAGTAGCAGTCAATAAAATGGATGCAGTAGAATATTCCTCGGAACGATTTGATAAAATTAGGCAGACACTGGGCACAGTTCTCCGTTCCTTTGGTTTCAAGGATTCATCTATATTATGGGTTCCAATAAGTGCCATGGAAAATCAGAATTTGGTGGTTGGTCCTTCTGATACTCAATTTTCCTGGTTAGTCCACTTTCTTCTGTTGTGCTTAATTGTAACTGATTACATCTTTATCTTTGCAAAGACCTGAATCAAATAGAATGACAATTTTAGAAATTTGTTACATTTTTTTATCTGATAAATATCATATTTGATTTTTCCATCTATGCCGGCTTGTATCACCCCGTTATATGGCAAGCATGTAAAAACTCCAACAGACCAACCCCTGGAAAAAGTTTTCTTTCTGTAATTTCTTACACAAAGTAAAAGAAAGAATTGAACCCATTAACAGTATGATTTCTATGTGTTAATAAGTATCGGCATGAGAGTGAACTTGCAGTATATTCTGGGTACAATCAGTGTTATTAAGAAGTAGCTCTAATACTTCTAAATGTTGCCTTTCTGATGCTTTGGTCAATGATGTTGAATTTCCTATACGGTTTCTGTCCCTAGGCCTTAAATGCTACTATCTATTGCATGTTAATGCTCGACATAGATGTCAAGTTGGCAACTTTTGGAGGTAAAGTCACATCTCCTTTTGATTATGAGTAGGTGATGTTCAATTCACCTTTGAATGCTAACATGTCTGGAAATAAGTTTTCTAAATATGGTGCTACCTTTTCTTTCAAAATGATTTTTAATAGTTCCCATTTGGTGGCCTTTTGAGACAAAATTCACCAGATTGAAACCGTTGCAATTGTGGGCAGTGAAAGACGTGTGAAAGAAGTCTCCTCCTCCATATATTATAAACAAAATGAATTAGAACTATTCATTTGTAAACTTGAACTTTGGGGAAACAACCCTTAATATATTTTGGACCTTGAGGGTAAAATTTTGAAAATATAGTTTTTCCTTTTTATTATTCATGTCTGAATCTATAATTTGAAGGATCATTTTAACCAAAAAGAGTACATGAAAATAAAGGTTCATCCCAGATTTTTAATCATACTGGTTTATGCATTAAGCTTTGTCTGCCTTGTATTTTTATTTTAAATACTGCAGCTGTTCTTATTTGATTTTTATATTGTCATCCTGAAGTTGTTCTGATTGTTTGATGGAATCACTTTAGGTTGAATTGACATTTCAAAATTGTCAAGTCTAATGACATTCAAATTTGTTGAATTTGGGAGTTTGAATTATGACTTAGTCCTTTTAGGGTATGGTATTAATGAAACTAGATGAGGATTTGATTGAGAAATGAACAACTATGTGTTTGTTAACATCATTTACTCACAGGTTTCAGGGACCTTGTCTACTGGATGCTATCGATTCTCTCCAACCTCCTTCAAGAAACTACTCAGGGCCACTACTTATGCCAATATGCGATGTTATAAAGTCACAGTCACAAGGGCAGGTGTCAGTCTGTGGGAAAGTGGAGACTGGTGCAGTTCGTTCTGGATCTAAGGTAAACCGTTGGTGTCCGATTTTGATCGATCCTGTTGCAACTTGATTTCGGAGTTCATTTTCCAAATAGTCAAAGCCTTTAGTAACTGTCAGTCAAAAGGCCTGGAAGCTAACAGGCGCCAGTTTTTTGCAAGCTGATTTATGTATATTTTCATAGGTTCTTGTGATGCCTTCTAAAGAACTAGCAACAGTGCGTTCTTTGGAAAGGGATTCCAGCATTAGTAATACTGCAAGAGCTGGAGACAATGTGACTATAAATCTTCAAGGCATCGAGGCAAATAGAGTGCAAGCTGGGGGTGTGTTGTGTCACCCTGACTTCCCTGTCAAGGTTTCTAACCAGTTGGAACTGAAGATTGTTGTCCTGGATGTTACGACTCCATTATTAATCGGATCTCAGGTGGGTTTTGCAGTCATTGTTCTTTTTGTAGTTAAATTTCTTTCTTTCGAATTTTGTTATTGACTTGAGAAAAATGCAGTTGGAATTTCATATACATCACGCAAAGGAGGCTGCCAGAATTGTAAAAATATTAGCACTACTTGACCCAAAGACCGGCAAGGAGAAAAAGAAGGCACCCCGATGCCTATTAGCAAAGCAGAACGCTGTAATCGAGGTTCGTACCTTCATGATGATCTTTTCTATCGGTTTCTGCATTTTTTTGCATAAGGAAATAGGATTCCTTTGAATCTTTCTTTTCTTGTACCATTTGAAATGATCTTGATTTGTATATTTTTTTTTCTTCCTTTGTTAGGTGATTTTGCAGGGAGCTGTATGTGTGGAAGAATATTCCAGTTGTAGAACTCTGGGAAGAGTGTCCCTTAGAGCATCGGGAAGAACAGTTGCTCTTGGGGTGGTTAGTAAAATTGTAGAAAGGGAACAATAGTTTTGTTTGTTTTTCATATACGGGACAAGAGATGGTGGGCACAAATTAAAGTTTTCTTTTACCCAACAATATGCATAAGCATTGTGGTTGATTCAATCTAGATTTGATCTGTTCATCAAGCTTTGTACTCTGACCCACATTCCATTATCATTTTTTTTCCTATTCTTTGTCATGTGGTGAGAAAGGTTCATGGTTTCTCTTATGCTTTTTTTTTTTTTTTTTCCTGTTATGCTTGAATATTCTTTGTAGTTTCTTCCTATACTTATCAAATTCATTTGTTTGTAACAAATCTACTATTTATATATATAAAAGTAAAAGCACTAGAAAGTCACAACACCCTGAAGACTATGCAATTCATGTATTTGTTTACAAATATTTTGTTTATTAGCTTTATAAACACTAATACTCTCAAGTAGAAAAAAAAAATCCACATTAGATTTTCAATCTAAAAGATTACACTAATTTCTATTTAATACTCTTCAATTTCTTTTCTATAAATCAAGAAAGCTTTTAATTTAGATTGTGAAAGTTTTCAAACATGATTAGAAATGTTTGAATACGTTTTTATTCTAAAATAGAAAAATGAGAGGAAAAAAAAAAGAAGTAAAATTATCCCTGAAAAGAAAAGATGATTCTAAAGGGTAGATTTGTAGTTTCATGATCATAGAGGATGTGGGGCAGGGAAATGGATAAGGGGATCGCTTTTTTACTTTCCCATTTCCACGGGAAACTGTCCGAATTGGCGATATTCCAATAAATTAATACTACTCCAGTGCTGGCCCAATAATTCTAATGTGAAAGGTGAAAGATCCCTTTTTCTTTTCTAAAAAATTAAAGTGAACTACAATAAAAGACGTAAAATTAAAGGAGCGTGTTATACAAAAGGCCAGCAGCGTTTCCCAAGTCCGTAGGCGTGATTACGTTCGGTAAGCCAAACCATTCCACGCTTTGGCCACAAGTGCTGAGTGTGCCTCTAATCCTCTCCATGACCCATCATTTTCTCAAATCTATGGGTTTCTTTCAGTATCAAATAGGAACCCTATTTGACAACAGGGAAAATAAACCTATATATAAAAATACATACATATATCCTAAAATTTATCTTTTAAAAGAAAGAAAATCAAATCAAATCAATCTTTTTATGTCCACATAGAATCATAAAAAATAAATGAAGAAATGTTATGTAAAAAAGAAAGTATTTAGTAAATTTTAATGAACAATGAAGAAAAACGTAATGATTAGA
>JAWZTD010000097.1:3093908-3110550 GCA_035221335.1 Echites panduratus
GAAAAAAAAAAAAAAACGAAGAAAAGAAAAAGGAAAGTATTTTGTCGTTTAAGGTACTACTTTACAACCTTTAAGTTATAGCAAAACAAAAACAATATTGCTTACCACATTTCTATACATGCTAAATGTCAATATTTGAATTCATGGTGATCGAAGGGGAAAAAAAAAATTCTTTATTTGTTAAATGTCATAATTAGAGTAGTTCCTCAAGCTTAATATGTCATACCCAGTGAACTTTCTCGAGATTTGTAGAAGGAAAGCATGAATGAGGGCATAATTGCATGACAAAGAAAACAAATTTTCTATTATCTCTAATTTATTAATTCGACTCAATCTTTTTATTTCAGTGAATATATAGAAAATTAACCCTATAATTAATTCCTAACTAAGAGTTGAATGCAGTGAAAAATATTCCATGCAATTTTTAAAAATTATTTGTTGCAATATTTTATTATTGTAGACTAATAACATGATTTCTTTAAAAAAATTTTTTAATCCGTAAACGTCTATTGTTATCCAATCATAATCATCCTAATGTATTTAATTTTCCAAAAATAAAACAAAGGTAGAAAAATTACAAATATATGAATAAGAATATTATATTATAGAAGGATTTGTTATAATAATATAATACAATGAATATACTACTAGTATTTGTTGGTATCCAAATATTCAAATTAGTAAATTATGAATTTTAATTAGTATCATTAATGATTCATGCAGTATTAAAATATCAGCAGTACAAATTGAAATATATCATAAAATATAAAAAAGAATTAGAAAATAATACAAAGAAAAAGATTCTCATGTCAAATTATATAATAATAGTTTTATGACAATCACATTAATTAATCAAATAATTTAAAGCCGAAAAGAATTTTTTTTAAAAAAACTTTTATAGGTATTTTCCTTGAACGATAAGATATAGTTTTTTTTTTTCTTAAATTCCAATGAAACAACATCATTTAAAGGAAAATCCGGTTCACCAATTCATCTTATTTAATCTGATCCAATGTGATTTTTGGTTTATTTTACAAACTCTCAAGGCAAGAATTTACATTAAAATCGAATCGCACTCATGATTTACATTATGAAAACTTCATTTTTAAACCATTTAACGATATTCTTGGGTATATATATTTTTGTTACTTACAATATTCTTGGGTACGTAATTTATTAATACATAATTCTATTTAATCTTGCATATATTTGTTATTCTTTTCATTTGAATTTGAACATTTTTATTTATATTTTAAAATATTTAAAATTAAATATATAATTTTTTAAAATAATACTAAAGTTTTAATATAAATTTCATCAAAGCTATCCTGCTTTCATGAAATTTATATCCACTAAATAAAAATTTACATTATTATTTATGTTAATAAAAAAATAATAACAAAGTTAAATATACTTTTAATTTTTGGATAAATCAAGATGATATAATAATTTGAAACAAAAATTATTTATTCTATTAATTACAGGTTTCGATGCAAAGGTATGGGAAGTTATTTGAATGTAAAACTCCATAATTCAAATAGTAAATACTATTTGAATTATAGGTTCTCAAATTTTTTTTTATCATGAACCTAATCCATAACCCTCATATAAAGAAATTAAATTATGATCACGTATTCTATCATTTAAATCATAAACTAGGTAATGATACTTTCCAAATCCCAAATCATACAACAGCATCCTTCTCACGGGCCATTCACACGTGTCAAAACAAACAACGTCCTATCCTATGTGTATTTTACTATTGTCAAAACAAACAAAGTCCTATCCTACATGTATTATACTATTTTAATCTACGTGGCTCTAAGTTAACTCTTACGTCGCCAACCTCGACAATTTTTCCAATCTCGTTTCTAGAATTGTACAGTTTGGACTAATGTTTGCCCTTTGAATTCAATGTACGATACCTAAAGCACCCAATTTGTGGAAGGGAAATTTTCTATTGCAGACGATCCAACGGGAGTTTTCCTGTCGCCCGCTGGTTCTTCTTTGTCTTCTTCTTCACCGTTTAGATAAAATCATAAAATCAGACCGCCTGCTCTCTCTATACAGAGACACGTAAATATATATATCTATATATATACACATACAGACAGAAATTTCTGGAGAGAGAAAGAGAAAAGAGGTGAAACAAACCTTTAATGGAGGAACAAACTGAATGTAATTTTGTTTGTGTAATCCGTGCATTTTTCTATATGAATCATCACAGTTTGTTTCAGATAAATTCTAGTTTTCTTACATGTGTATAGAGTGAGTGGTATATGGAGAGACATATAATTTGTGTGGATGTTTGTAGAGAGGTGGAGAAGGATTGAGGCTCTGTAATTTCTGGAAGAGTTGAGCAGTGTTTGTGTGAATTTTTAGAGTGAAACTTAGGGTTTGAAGACAGTGGTAATGGCGTCGCAAGGGAGAGAGGGTGGAGCAGGAGGAGTGGCAGTATTGTGTGGGGGAACGGTTAGTAATGCGGTGGATTCCAACTCACCGTCAAGAGGTTGTGACGGAGATAATTCGGCGCGGAATTGTCCAATTCTTTTCTTTCTGTTTTTCCATAAGGCAATTCGGTCGGAGCTGGAAGCGCTTCACCGTTCGGCTTTGGCGTTTGCTACCGGTCAATTGGCAGATATACAGCAGCTACTTGAACGCTACCGGTTTCTTAGATTAATTTACAAGCACCATTCTCAAGCCGAGGATGAGGTGAAGTTTAATTTCCTTTAAAGTTTGTCTTCTTAACTGTTTACCGAAAATTCGCTGCCTATCTGTTAATGTTTCTATACGTATTTTCAGTCTTTGATGGGAAATGGTCTCATGCACGCATATATCATTCTATGCATTGATCAGAATGCTTTCCCTCTGCAGACTTTATTAAACCTTATTTGAGCTTGCACGTTTTATTTCTCTATGTCCTCATCGGTATTGGTAGATATAGATAGGTTAAGGGCAAATTTATTGCTGTGGAAATCTGTACTGCACTTGGCCTTCCTCTTTCAGTAATATCTGTTCAATTGTTTACATCCTTATTCACTACTTATTTTTCTTTGGAGGGTCTAAAATTTGGATTATGCCTTGGAAAATTTGCTGAATTTGCAGCTGACTGCAGTTTGTAAACTATACCCTTGGGATACATTTTTTATGCATCTTGTCAATGGCATTGGATAGTTGTTACTTTTAAAATTTTTCAGCGGTCTATGAAAATGATGATTGTAATTAAATTTTGTTGCAGCATTGATGCGTCTTTCCTGACTGGTTTTTTTGAGAGTATGGCTTAAGCAGATTTTCATTATGTGGTCATGGTTATAAGTTCTAACAAGTGTCGAGGATGATTAATTGAAAAATATTTGATTTGTTTGTGGTAAATTTAATACAAAAGCTATTTCTCTGTATTTTAGTAGACCACTTTTTGGTAATTGCATAACAAACATCTGCTCGGCTTCGGAATTGGAATCCGGAGATCCTTGAACTTTCCATGGTTTGGAGCTTCACCTAAGTTTTTTAAAATTAAAGTCGTAAAAGCAATAAAAACTTGGAACACAGAGATCCTTCCAACTGTCAATGGTCTATAAATTTACAGCAGTTGGTGTGTGGTTGGAGTAAGCACACGTGCATTTATTTCCTTGATGGTATTATGTCCATGAATGATGAAATGAAGTTGCCAGCAGTCTGGATGTACTGAGAGACTTTTGTCAAAGATTCTCGCTCTCTTGTAAACTGTTGCCCAGTTCTTTATCAACAAGCCCAATGAATTCTTTGTCATAATCCCAGACATCCATTATCAACCCCAACGAGTTCTTTGTCGTAACTCGTAACCCAACGTTTCCTCAACTCCCAACAAATAGTGAAAACATCTTTTAACGTGTCAATGAAACCTGTTAAATCCAATAGTCTAACTCAACCCAAGAAACGCTAAACGATTGCTCTTGTCAGTGTTGCAGCTAATTTTTTGGTGTGCTCTGTTGATACTCATAATTGGTTTATAAGTTGTACTCAATTTTTCTTCTTCATGTGAGTATCTTGGTCTCTAACTTCATAACTATATGAACTTCACAATTTGAAATGCTATACAGGTTATTTTTCCAGCTCTTGATGTACGAGTGAAGAATGTAGCACAAACATACTCCTTAGAGCACAGGGGTGAGAGTGATCTATTTGATCATTTGTTTGAGCTGCTTAATTCTCGTGAACAGAATAATGAATTCCCTAGGGAGTTAGCATCTTGCACAGGAGCTCTCCAAACCTCAGTCAACCAACACATGTCCAAAGAAGAGGAGCAGGTATTTATAACGCTATAGTAACATTCTTTATGATACCTGTCCTGTGGAGGTCCTTTGCAACTACATTTGACATTTATATGTTACTGGATTTCTTGTTGCAGCTTCTGGAAGAATTTTTTATTAGTAAATACATTTCGTGCTCGATGTGTATCGTGATATTCCTAATCACTTGTTAAAATTTATTTAACCAGAGAAGATGTATATACTGAAGGGAAAAACTTTTCAGGTGCAACTGGGGCTTAGAATCCCATGCATATTTGTACATCATATGTGTTTGCGACTTTGTGTCATTGTATGAATAGATATAATTCAGTTGTATGTGTCCTTGACCTTGAGTATTACCCTATGACAGGTCTTTCCTTTGCTCATGGAAAAGTTTTCAGTTGAAGAGCAGGCTTCACTGGTTTGGCAATTCCTATGTAGCATTCCTGTGTATATGATGAAGAAGTTCCTTCCTTGGCTTTCATTTTCTATTTCACCAGATGATTATGAGGATATGCGAAAGTGCTTGCATAACATTATTCCAAATGAGAAGCTCCTTCAACAGGTTTAATAAGTTTATATATATTCATATAGTTGCTCATTTTGGCCTTAGCTTTATTACTTTCCTATTTTAGTGATATTTGTTTCTGATAGTTATTTGATTGATTACTATCTTCGATGAAGGTTATTTTCAAGTGGATGGAAGATAAAGATTTGCCTAACACTGTTGGAAGTCATGAAGTTAGTCCTCAGGTCTCATGTTCTGTGGATTCTGATTCAGGAAATGTAAAATGTGCTTGCTCTCCACCTTCAAGGACAGGGAAAAGGAAATATACAATTTCAGCAAATGATGCTGATGATTCAGGTGGTGGCCATCCAATAAATGAAATATTGTATTGGCATAATGCTATAGAGAAGGAGTTGCATGAAATAGCAAATGAGGCTAGAAAAATTGAGCTGTCTGGAGAATTTTCTGACTTGTCTGCATTCTATGAAAGACTGCGGTTTATCGCTGATGTTTGCATCTTTCACAGGTTTTGTTCTTTTTTATACCTTTTATTACTGATGTTTGCATCTTTCACATGTAAACTTCCTTTTTAATCTCGGATTTGAATGGATAGCATGCATACTCAACAGGGATCTGGGTTTCCAGTGCTCAGACTACCCTTAGCTTAAGGTGTTATAACAATTTAAATTTGCCGGTTTCATTAAAAAATGCATGCTTACCGATAGTAGCCTTTGTGCACTATGTACTTTGGTCTTTTTTGATGATGAAATAAATGATGAATCCTGCTTTAATATGATACAGAATTTGGTTCTATTTGAAGAGAATTACTTTAGAAGAAATAATTACCAGGATCTCTCGAGAATTCACTTAACCTTCTTCAGTTTGTTTTCTTCTCCCTTTTGTGTATTTTTTTTCTAAGACTGAGTTCTCTCAATAGTCTATTAACGGTAGTTGTAAATTCTACTTTCTTTGTTTTTCTCACTCCATCTTCATTATTATCATGATTAACATTTTAGACTCTCTTGTTATGTTTTACCCATCAAAAGTATTGATATAAGTCTCTGCTGAATGAACTGGTTCTACTTGAAACATGAAAACAAAATCTGTATGGCAATAAACAGTGGATGGACAAGCAAACCTCTGAAAGTGTCTGTTACTTGAAATTATTTGTACAACTAGAGTTTGAAGTTCTGTTACCTTAATTGTTCATATTTCTCATTTACATTTCTCTCACACTCTGTTCAACATAACTCCTCCTTTACCCATATCCTTTTGATCTGTATGATATTGAGTTATTCTTAAACTGCACAGTTGAAGATTTATTGCATCTACATAGAGCATTTATAGTCCAGTTGTGTTTATGCTATTAACATGATAATTTATCCATACTACCCAGTTTTTGGATATATAACATGGAGGCAAAAGATGTTTGTCTTTTTGGATTGATAAGTGTGTTTATCTGTCCTGACTTGGATTCAGTGTCGCTGAGGACAAGGTCTTATTCCCGGCTGTAGATGGGGGAGTCTCTTTTTTCCGGGAGCATGCTGAAGAAAAAAGTCAGTTTAATGAGCTACGGTGCTTGATTGAAAATGTTCAAAGTGCAGGAGTCAATTCAACCTCGGCTGCTGAGTTTTTTGCTAAATTGTGTTCCCATGCTGATTTAATAATTGAGACCATCAATAGACATTTCCGCAGTGAGGAAGAGCAGGTAGTTGTTGTAATGAAAGTAGTCTTCTTTATGCTTTATGCATAACTCTGACATATTCTTTGCTCAAATGGCTAAAAGTTCCCTAATTAGGCTCTTCAAAGTACCATATATGGTGTAATATATATGTCTAGTATTTTGAACTGATTCTATATTGAGCTATAGTTGAAGGAAAAAAGACAATCTCTATTATTAATCATTCCCTTAAAGCCTGGAGAATGTGACGATTTGTATTATCTCGAACATATAGGTTCTTCCTCTCACTAGGAAGAATTTTACCTTCACAAGACAAAGGGAACTTTTGTATCAAAGCATGAGTTTGATGCCGCTAAAGTTGATTGAACGTGTATTGCCATGGCTTGTTGGAACTTTGGCTGAAGATCAAGCCAGACATCTCCTGAAGAACATGCAGCTAGCAGGTTTTTCATGGATATTTCTATAGTTTTCTTGGATTTCAAGTAATGCTGAGTTTTATTTATATCTAAATTTTATGTTTTCTTTGAACAGCGCCAGTAACTGATGCTGCTTTTGTAACTCTCTACACTGGTTGGGCCTGCAAAGGGCGCAATCATGGGTTATGCTTGTCATCTACTTGTGCAGGGTGCTGTCCTGTAAAACACTTCACTGACATTGAAGAAAATTATGTTCGAGGATCTTGCTCATGTGCACTTCCTGTGCAGAATGCAGCAGAAAGACCGGTAAAAAGAAATTTCCCACATCTCCAAACAGAAGAAACTGTATCTGGATCTTCTGACAGTTCGTTGTGCAATGAACAAGCATGTTGTGTTCCTGGCTTGGGAGTTAATGATAGTAATTTGGTTGCAAACATTATTTCTACTTCAAAGTCATTTCGTACGCCGTCTTTCAGCACATCGGCCCCTTCTCTGAACTCCAGCCTTTTTGTTTGGGAGGCAGATAATGGTTCTTCTGGTGTTGAGCGCTTAGTGCATCCAATTGATACAATCTTTAAGTTTCATAAAGCAATACTAAAAGATTTAGAGTACCTAGATGTGGAATCTGGTAAGCTTAGTGATTGTGATGAGACATTTCTTTATCAGTTCATTGGAAGGTTCCGTTTGCTATGGGGTCTATATAGAGCACACAGTAATGCTGAAGATGAGATAGTGTTCCCTGCTCTTGAATCTAAAGAGTCCCTTCACAATGTGAGTCACTCATATACATTAGACCATAAGCAGGAGGAAGAATTATTTGAAGACATATCATGTGCCCTAACTGATCTTTCAGATCTCTATGAAGGTCTAAAGAGATTTGGCAAGATCCTAGATCTTAATCCAGATAACTTAGATGGGGATGACCTTAGAGAGGATTATGTCAGAAAATACAATGAATTGGCAACAAAGGTTCAAGGCATGTGCAAGTCAATAAGAGTGAGCTTGCATCAGCATATATATGGGGAGGAACTTGAGCTTTGGCCACTATTCAATGAATATTTTTCTGTGGAGGAACAGGACAAAATTGTTGGGCGTATAATTGGAACAACTGGAGCAGAGGTGCTTCAGTCTATGCTTCCTTGGGTGACTTCTGTTCTTACTCAAGATGAGCAAAATAATTTGATGGACACATTAAAGCAGGCAACAAGAAACACCATGTTTAGTGAATGGCTTAATGAATGTTGGAAGAGGAATCCTGAAATATCTGAACAACCTGAAGTGTTAGAGAATAGCAACTCCAGTAGAGGTTTGTGGTTCTAGAAATGGTCCTCTTAAGTAGCCAGTTAATATTCTGGGTTTATTGTTTATTCAGAAAAATGATTTGCTTATTTTACATGTAGGTCCTGAACAGGAGAGCTTGGACCTGGCAGATCAGATGTTTAAGCCTGGTTGGAAAGACATTTTCCGCATGAATCAAACTGAACTTGAGTCAGAGATCAGAAAGGTTCATAGAGATTCGACTCTTGATCCTAGGAGAAAAGCCTACTTGATTCAGAATCTTATGACTAGGTTTGTTTAAATGTGCTGCTTTTGACTTAGGACATATTATTTATGTTTTTCTTACTTGTATTTCTCTTCCTTGGTTAATTGTTTGTATATTGATCAAGGATTCTTTCCTTTCAGTCGTTGGATAGCTTCTCAACAGAAATCACAAGCATTAGTTGATGAATCTTCTGTTTCTGAAGATGTAACTGGACATTTCCCTTCTTTTCGAGATCCAGAGAAAAAGGTTTTCGGATGTGAACACTACAAGAGAAATTGTAAACTTCGTGCTGCTTGTTGCGGGAAGTTATTCACATGCAGATTTTGCCATGATGAAGTGAGCGACCACTCAATGGAAAGGTAAATTGCAATATTAAGGGATCCTTGCTTGCTAACTGATGCAGATGTTGACTTTTGTTCAACTTTTGCAGGAAAGCAACAGTGGAGATGATGTGCATGCAGTGTCTGAAGATTCAACCAATCGGACCTGTGTGCTCAACACCTTCCTGCAATGGATTTTCCATGGCAAAATACTACTGTGGTATTTGTAAATTTTTTGATGATGAGAGGTACATGAATTTTGAAACTTAATGATGTGGGAATTCTCATTCTTTCTTTGGAGAAAAAGAAAGGGTAAAATGCAAATTACGTCCTCAACATTGTCAATCTTTTCAATCAAGTCCTTGAGTTTTCAAAAAAGTCTTGTTTAAGTTCTTCGATGTTGAAAAATCATGTTTTTTTTAATGAATTTGTGTGAAAATTTTGGTCAAAAGATTAAATTGATTGCTCTTTCACTGAAAAGTATGCTAAAAACCATAATTTTTTAACAAATTCAGAGGAAAATTTAAGACAATTGGCCTAAAATGATTTTCTTTTGCAAAACTCAAGGACTTAAGTGAAACTTCTTAGTCAAAAAGGACCTGATTGAGAATCTTTTACATATTGAGGGACTTATTTTGCACTTCACCACAAAGAAGAAAGAGTTGTTAGAGATATATCATGACCGAAGCTTTAATTTCAAGCCAGAACTTTTTTAAATGTAGAATTTCATCTGCTGAGAATGCTGTTATTATCATTTCAGGACTGTATATCATTGCCCTTCTTGCAACTTATGTCGCCTAGGAAAGGGTCTTGGAATTGACTTTTATCACTGCATGAAATGTAATTGTTGTTTGGCAATGAAGATGGGAGATCATAAATGTTTGGAGAAGGCTTTAGAGACAAATTGTCCAATATGCTGTGAATTTTTGTTCACTTCCAGTGCATCCGTTAGACCTCTACCTTGTGGTCACTACATGCATTCAGCTTGTTTTCAGGTCTCAATTTTTCCTTACTGTACCAAATTTCTATTTTATATCCATCCAATATCTTGTTCTCGATATGATGCATGACTTTGAAAATGAGATCTGTTTATTTTTTATCCTCTCTAATTTGGTTGCTTTTTTAATATGTAGGCTTACGCTTCTAGTAACTATATCTGCCCAATATGCAGCAAATCGATGGGTGACATGGCGGTAAGTTATTTTCTTTCTTTTTCGATCAAGTAAATGAGAATTGCAACATAATTTTACTTACCGGATGTAGTTTAAAGAAGGTAGCAGCAAATGCACTGCATACTGGAAAGAAGGATTCACCACTGTGAGCCATATTTCTTATGCATTACAATTTAGGTTAACAGCTACTCTTATCTGTTGCGCACCTTAGTATACCAAGAGATCTTTCCTTTTTCTTTTCTTTTAAGATGTTAGGATTTTTTACCAATTTCATACATGGATTTGCACAACAGTACATGTAAACGTAGAACTATTGCACTTTACCAATTTCATACGTGGATTTGCACAACAGTACATGTAAACATAGAATTATTGCAAGTTTACCAATTTCATAGATGGATTTGCACAACAGTACATGTAAACATAGAATTATTGCAAGCTGTAAAACTAGAACCTGAAACCAGTCTGAATGGTTGGGAATGGCATCGTCATATTCTGAAACTATTGAAATGATAGATCATAGATGGGTTCTAGAAATAAAATGATCTTTCCCTCCATCTTCTTAAAAGTTTTTGGCCCTCACAGGTTTACTTTGGGATGCTTGATGCTTTACTTGCCAATGAGGTTCTTCCAGAAGAATACAGAAACCATTCACAGGTACTACATACTTCTTGAAACAGGAAGAGTTCCTGTTAAGATGCACCTTGGCACACCTATTTATGATTTTTTTTCTTTTTTGTCAATTCTTGTTTCTTCTAAGTCTTTTTTTCTTTTTCTTTTTCTGACCATTCAGGATATCCTTTGCCATGATTGCGAAAGGAAAGGCACAGCTCGCTTCCATTGGTTATATCACAAGTGTGGATTTTGTGGTTCATACAACACCAGGGTCATTAAGGTTACATCACCAGATCCAGAGTGCACTTCATCAAGTCAATGAGTTTCTTCATCTATACACTTGGGGAAACTGAAACTTGTAAATAGTCCCTGTAAAGGAACACAAATTTTGTCTGCAAGTTTTAGTTGCTAGATTAGATAGTTATCATCATTATAGGAACTACCTTATAGAAACAATAGATAATAGCTTCTCTGAATTACCAGGCTAAGATTTTCGTTAGATGGTTACTTACTACATATTGTGCAGAGGTGTGTAAATTCTCTGGTATATACATTTAGCATTGACTAACTTGGCTTAGTCGTTTTGTAAAAAGCCAAAACCATGTGTCTATGTCAGCATAGTTTCAAAACACCTCAAAAGAGTTAACAGACTTACAGTGGAGAAAATGTGTTCGTTAATTTCTTTTATTAATTCATAATTCTCCTTTCTCCCTCATTTATTTCCTCTGATTGGAGGATTCCTGGTACCAAAGCAAAGCAAGTAGCCTCTATGATGAACTGACTCTTTCAAGTTGTGGGGTTTAATGAGTCTGTTTGTCGGATCCACAAAATACATGCTCGTTCTGTCTCTCTCTCTCTCTCTCTCTATATGTATATATATATATATATATATATTTATATTTATATTTATATGTACCTACACATTTTATACCATATGAGAGTTGAAAATTTTCTCACGGATTATGGTCCTGAATCAGTTGTAACAATACAATCATCGATTATACAGTAATTTATTTATTGTGATTAATGATTACTTACTTGATTAGCATAAATCTTAGAATATTTCCAGTCCTGGTCTTGCCCTTGGATGAAGGCTGGTTATTTTTGGGAGAACTTGGTCTTTCTAAATGGCATTTTCCCTCTCTTCGTCTGAGCTGAGTATTATATATATGTATGTAATGTGACTGATGACATACATATACCACAATTAGCCAATAGTGGAGGAACAAAATTTTTAAGTTCAGGATCAGGAATAGCTTCGCCTACGGAAGGTACTAAAATATTTTGTGTAAGTTTAGGATTATCCAAAAATAACAAGTAATCTCCCTCTGTTTTGAATTGAATGTTCTAATTTATATTTTAAATTATCTGAAAACACATATTTTATTTTTTAAATTAGTTAAAATTTTTTAAAAATTGTTATATTTAAAATAAATTAAGTTGATCGTTTTTTTTTACTTTATGCAAGTCAAATGAGACGTTTAATTTTAGATAAGTTTTGTTTAACTTTTTTTTTTTTAATGAAAATTATATTTGCACCCATTAAATCTGTCTAAATTTAATCCGAAAAGCACAAAATGTTTACACTGACGTTCTAAACGCAAAAATAAATGTTGGTCCGTCTCTGTAATATATTGTACACACAGCTAGTCCAATGAATCATGTCATTAGAGTCACTAGCCATTTCTAGTTTATTTGTTTTTTTTTTAAACTTTATTATTACTATTATTATTTAATATAGGGCTCCTAGTTACTATCCGTAGATGTACTGAAATGTTCCCGAAGAGTTTATTTGTTTTTATTATTATTATTATTAGGGAGATTAGTCATACTGACACCCTATCTTTTGACCAAAATCAACTGTAATACTTGACTCTTTTTTTTCCGGCCAAATTATCACTCATATTATTTACAACCAATTACTATTTGGCAACTCGCATATAGTATGTATATTAATTTGGACGAAAAAAAAATTAGATATTACGGTTGACTTTGATCAAAATATAGGATATCACTATGACTTCTTATTATTATTATTATTATTATTTAACAATGCACTCTCTATATTTACTTTTAAGTTAACTTACTATTCAAATAATTCAAAATTTATTCAAAAGATATCAAATGTTTACTCTAATCACACCATATGCCATGCATCATAGAGTTTCTCTTCACATATAGTAATAAAATAAAAAGTTCCAAATACCTAAAATAGCATGTCTTGCAGAATTAAATTTCTAATATACTATTGTAAGATGTATCAAATATAATTATCAATGAACAGGATTTATTGATATTTTTCTACTTTAATATTAATATTAACAAAGTTTTTAGAAAAGGGAACATACGTAAAATGAATTTCCAAATCCCTTGTAATTTATAGGATCATTTTGATAAGAAGGACGGTAACTATTTTCCCTTCCAATTTACTTTTCCTCTTGAAATGGCTTGACCAGGTAAGATAAATAAGTCACGTGCTACATATAAACCCTCAACCGAACATACCTTTATATTGATTTTGCTTGGTTTACATTAAGGAAAATAACATAAAAAAAGTAAGATAAAATAAGTTTAAAATCTAACTTAACACCATCTTATGCTGATTTTTTTATAGTTTACATGGCGGAAAACTATAAGTGAGTACTTTTATTGTTTTGTTACAATGTATCTTAGATATTAAACTTGATACTCCACATAATATAAATATATATATTAATATTATATGTAATATTTGATATTGTTATATAAATCATTTGATATTATAACCAAAGTACGTGTATATATATATATACAGTAATGAAGTGCTCGTCAAATTTGATAAATTTTAGATACTCATTTAATATTCCATATATACATTCCACGTAACCTAATATATATTAGTAATTTTAAAAACTATATATGGAGTAAATATACATATATTCATAGAATATATACAGCCATATAATTTAAAATATTACTATATATGTTCTTAATATAATTTTCTTATCATTTGATGTATCTATATATATATATATATATATTATTTTAATAAGATATTTACTTATTAAATTTATTTTTTTAACATTATTATATTCACAAAATTTAAAATCAAAATTTTAATATGGCATTGTACATGTAATGAGAAAAAATCACGATACTAAATTGAGACGACAGCTAGCTTTGAATATAAAACAGGACCAGCCATCACTCAGTCCTCATCCCATGAGGGCCACTACACTACAATAATACTATAAACACATATACTTCGTGCAGGTTCATTTTGGGGCACAAAATATATAAAACCATGTTTTCTCCCTCGAGTTCTCTCTGCTGCTTCTCTCTATAGATCTCTATCTCTATCGGTTATAGAGGAAGAATACAGGATTCAACCTCAACCACCATTCATTTCTGAGTTTTCTCGAAACCCTCTTTTTTTTATCATTCATTTCTGGCTTTTTGTTGTTTTTCATCTCATATCATATATCATACCTTTGGACTAGCCATGGCTGGTAATTCTTCAGAGAAGAAGCACGAGGAGGAAGATTTTAGTCATGATGTTCAACAGCCAGGACAGCTTCATAACTTCCAATTGCCCCGTACTCTCGGACGGGGTTTCCGGGGGCAAGACGGCTTTGACTGCTACTCATCCTCCTCCACGGCATCCCATCATCATGATCACTTCTTCCCTTTTCCCACCGCGGCTTCCATTAATTCCACCTCCTTTGCAGCCCCTACTCATCATGATCATCATGTCGATGATTATCAACCCCTCTCGAAGTCGTCGGAGCAACCTCCACCCATTTCATCACCCGCTGCCGCGAAGCCCGTTCGCAAAAAAATCATTATCAAAAGAAGGAACGGCGGTGCCAAAGTTAAATCCCCACCAGTTAACACCGCCTCCAGTACTACTCGGGTTGCTGCAGTTAACGTTATTGGAATTAAAGAAGTTCAGGAGAAGCTCACAAATGATCTTAAAATAACTGCAGCAGATGATGATGATCAGTTAGTAAAGCTCCAAAATCTTCTTATTGAAGACAACGAAAAGGATAGCAACAACATCGAGACGAAGAAGCAGCAGCAACCCGAGCTGAAAGAGGAGGTCATGAGAATGAATTTGAGGCCTCGGGGACCTTCCGGGAAGGCATTGAATGAGAGTAATTGGTTGCCTTGGTACAAACGAGGGTTACTGTTATCAAACGAGGAAGAGGAGGAGAGTACTGGTGATCCGAAAATGCAGAAATTTTCAAGAACTCTTTCAAAAAAGGAGATTGAGGATGATTTCTTAGCCATGACTGGGGCTATGCCACCAAGAAAGTCCAAAAGAAGGATTAAGCCTCTTCTTAATAAACAATTGGACGTACGCAAAACAATTATATAAAAAATATATATATATATATGCTTCAGTTTCCAGTTCGGTTTTCCTTTTTTTTTTTTTTTGGCTGCAGATCTATCCAATCTTTTGATAATAACTAATTTTCATTAATATTTGTTTTTCCAGGCACTGTATCCAGGGAATTCTTTGCCGAAGAAAGTAAACAATAAGATGTACGAGGTTCCCGCTCCAAAACTGAAGAGTAAACAACCATTTCCCTGAGAAAGATCGATCGATCGACCTGCATGCTGATTTTCAGCTGGTTCTTAATTTATATAGAAATGGGTTTTTGATAGGGTTGGGGTACTGGCGGTTACTGCATTCTACGTAGTGTAAGCATGCACAGATAGGGTTAATGTTTTCTGCAAATTAATTAATTAATTTTCTTTAAAGGCATTGTTGATTTATATATAGTTTGATCAGATAGTGATCAGGCCGGCCGGAATAAGGTAAAAGGTAGTTTTTGTATTTGGGACAATACTGACGGAAAGTTATGTGTCATTTGAACCAAGAAAATTTTTATATTTCTTTAATCAAAAGTATATATCATGTCTCAATATCAATTCATCCATGCTAGCATAGAATTGAATTCTTCAAAAATTAAAAACTCTAGTTACTTAATTCGAAATCATGTAGACAACTCAGAAACAGTACTGCTCCCACCAAAATTCTCAATTCTTTTGCAAATTATTATGAATCCATCAACTCTACTTGAGTTAAGTGCCGTGCAGACTATTTCCTTTACATACTTGCCCTAATTATGCAAAGTGAAGCAGGAAATGGAAACCAAATCAGAGTTTTCAGAACATCAAGCAAATGATTACATGTCCATTTAGAATGCACTCAAAAACTTCAGAAGTAAGAAGATTACATGTCCATTTCATGCACATAGAAGATATTCAAAATAAATAAATAATTAATTAAATTCAAGTACCAATAATACCCCACAATTGAATTAAAAACAGCAATTCAAATACTATCATTCCTGTATATACTCACTCAGCACCCCATTTTTTGTCAAAAGCTTCATCCTTTATAAATAAATCATTCAGTTCAAAATCAACAAAAACCAAAATTTAGTCATCAGAATCAGAGGTAAACACCTAGCCTAGAAGCAAAACTCATGGTGGTATCTAGGTGTGTATAAATCCATTTTCATCCAATTCAACCGAAGTAATCTAAATCAATCCAATGTAAATCCATTAAAATTCAATTATTTGAGGGGATTGATTGGATAGATTTTTTTAGAAAATCAATTAAATTGGATCGATTGATTTAGATAATTTTTTTTTCATTCGGATAACTAACACATTGAAAATATATATTATATAATTAATATATACAATATACTTATATATTAATTATATATAAATATAATCAATAATTTTATTATAAGAAGGGAAAAAACCTATCACAATCTAATATATTTCATCTTTTATTTTAGTTCTAATAATTAAGTTAGTTAGGTTTTTAATTTATTTTTAAAAATAAAAGATACTTGTAATTAGTAAAAATAATTTTTTTAGAGTGAGAGTGTTTTAAATTTGGATTATTTATTTTTTTAAAGCATTGTCCCGACCAAATTCTTGCACCCATCTCGATTATATTGCTAATAACTACAAACTAACAAAGGATAGAATTTGCTAATAATTGGCTTACTTCTTTTGTGGATTTTTAGCTATTTGAGACTTTTATTGGTATATATACATAATCATAATCTTTAGCATTGGAGAATCAGTTTGTTTTATTTGGCGAAGAATGCATAGAC
>JAWZTD010000097.1:3229985-3240309 GCA_035221335.1 Echites panduratus
ATAAACAAAATTGTAAATCTACTTAGGCAAAAAGGAATATATGCTGTGTCTAATGACTCTTGACTATTCTTCTCACTGCCACTTTCTGAGAGGAGGTTTAGGAGTTAAATTGCTTCCGCTTGCAGATTTTCTCAACCCTGTGAGATAAGTAAAAGTAATGATAATCAAAGAATAGCAGTTTCGTACCAGAGACAACCATGCATTAATAATCCTTACCAGTCAGGCTTTTTGAAGAATTCTTGGGTGATCTTTCGGGGGTTCTAGAAATTCTAGGTGCTGTCCTAGGTCTGCTGCAAAAATGATATCAAAGTTACAAAGCCAAATTGTTGCTGAAATCCCTTTATCCATAAACATAGTAAGAGAATATGTAAAGCATCAACAGTTTGGAGATATACTAACTAAACAAAGCAAAAGAACAAGTAGTAAATTGAGTTATTTACACTGTTTCTGCAAAAAAAATTGTTAAAGGGCACCAAAAATCTTAGTGAGAATCTATGATGATACTCACTTATGTGCATTGTCTGATTGCTTCGATCCATCATTGCTTTCACCAGAGCCATCAGTTTCTGTTCCCACAGAAAGACCACTATCAGATATCTCAGAGAGTCTTTCCACATTATCTGCATCACTGAATTCTAACATGTCAGCATTCATGGAGACAAAATTTATCCGTCTTCCAGAGGAATTCTGTTTGGTATATATCTACTACTCTATGAGTGATTCTCTTGACCAGCCCTAGGCCTTTGTAACCAGAAATTTTCATGATTCCCTTAAAGAGTCTCACCTTAGAAATTATTGCTTGGAGAAGAAGACCATACCTTAATGAATTTGTGCCATGCTTCTCATTATTGACTCCCTGATATCCATTTGTAATATCTTTCTGCACTTGTAATCTATCAATCTCCTCATCTTTCTTAGCTATAGTATCTTTGAGTGACGCTACCTGCACATGTGAAGATATTCAGTAACGAGAGACGCCACTTAGAATTGATTACCTACTACGTAAGTGAAGGGACTAGCAGTTTCTTTTGGATTTTATCATATACTTTTGAAGCATACTTTCCAAGTGATAATTTCCTCTTCAGCATAGTTTCTAGGCATCAAGCAAGTTTTTTCTGTGGAACAGGTCACCTCGTAGAATCTTTTGGACTCCAGATTTACATTAATTTCATTGGCAGATAAGAGGTTGTACCTGCTCCATCAACTCCCTAACATCCCTTCCATCTTTGTTACTCCGAGCAGCGCCAAGCTCAATTCCGGATACTCTTTCAGCAAATTTCAATGTACTCAGGCTTTCGGAATATGATTTTGCATCGGGATTAAGTTGCACAAACATTAGAGTCTTTGCCTGCCCACCTGGATCACAAGATTCATGGCATTGGAAAGCAGCAAACGGATGTGTCGTATCTCTCAATATATCTAAAAATTCTATACATACTAACAAAGAGTTGCTATGCCTATGAACAAGATGATATTCTGGATTAGAATTGTCTGAAAGCAACAAAAATTTTCATAAAAATGGAAGATTGATCATAGCAGAAAATTTTACTCAATTAATAAAATGGTTCATTCAATCACACCAATATCGGATGACTTTCGCATGAGGCACTTTCTTTCTTATTTTCTCTCCACTTTTCAAAACAAAGGCACTGGAAATAGAGTGGAAACCTTTTGTTTCCAGTCTCTCATGGAAACTACTCAATCTTGTATCTTTCAACAAGCCATCAAACTAATGATTCAATTTATTTATGCATGATAGACATCATTAAATACTAAGTTAACTTGAAAAGAGTGATATTAAATTAGATGTGTTTTCAAAGCTAATGTGTTCTGGGGAAATCCAAATAGAATAATTCCAATAACGCTCCATTTCTCATCTTCCCACAGAAATGAAAATAAGTAGATGTGTATAGCTCTAAATAAAAGAAATATTAGCATGTAGCGCTTATGTGAAAATGGATCAAGAAGATCTTACCTAACGAGCTTTGGAGTACTTGAGTTAGCTTGCTGTTTCTGTATGGCACATGTGAGCTCTTTTGTGCCAAAGCCGAAATGACATCTCCAAGAGCCGATAGAGATTTGTTTATATGTTGTGCCTCCTTTAGTCTATCACCAGTAACCTCAGAGCGATCTACCCTTTCACTTCCCGCAAGATCTACCAAATGAAGACTACTCTGGGAAGAAGAACTACTTTTATAATCTACCCCACGAATATGAATTGTCACAATGCTGCACAAATTCATCCCTGTTACTTCTGTGTATACATATAAACATGCTGAATACAAAAAAGAAAAATAAGAAACCTGTGGGATCTACTACTTCGTTCATTCAATGCAGTGGAACCTTTAGCTCTATTCTTTAATCCAATATCCATGAGATGCAGAACATCAGATGTTTCCTTGACTGGGTACATGGTAGCATCTGGGACTGCCAGTCCATTTGGTTGGGGGGTGGACAAAATCCCCAGTGTGTGCAAATCAAGGAAAATAAGTTGCTAAAGTGAAACATCAAAATATTGTTTGTCGTATAGTTCTAATCAGAAGTGCAATGTGTGCAAAAGAGAAATGATTTATGGACCAGTTCTGTACTTTAGTTCAGAGAATTAGCTGTTCCTCGATTAATGCTGGAGAAGATATTCTATCATATGTAGAAGGATATCTCTTTTGAGAACCATCACTTGACAGTAAATCACGAACTTGTTCATTATATATCTCCACCATCTGAACAGAAACTTCATAAGAACATGCACCTACACGAGATTGAGAAATGTGGAAAAGATTGTTTAAAGCCCTGTAGTTAACACCCCAGTCCTCTTCAGTTCCGTGATCAGGTCCTGTCTGAAGATAGATACATTAGCCCACCTGAAAAATGTAAACTACAAAATCCAGTTAATTTGCTATGGTAATTTCGTGTAAGAGTTCATCATACCATTGTGTAGGTTTTCCCTGAACCAGTCTGACCATAAGCAAAAATACACACATTATATCCATCCAGAACTGACTGTATCAATGGTTGAATATCTGAAAACACTTCAGCTGCAAGTTTTAAGAAGTATAGTGGATGTTAAATTAACTCTACTTCATGATCAGACAAAATACAAACTCCAAATTAATATAGCAAAGCATCTATAGTATTAAAACCTTGTTTTGCTGCTGGACCATAAACCTTATTGAACTTGAATGACCGGCGACTTTCTTTTCCTTGTTTAGAAGGGTTAGCAACAACAAGCTCTCCATTATCACCCACATATTCAATGGTTGACTGCTTTTCTTTCTGCGCCGGGAGAAATGGCCTTATCCTACAGTAGACTCTGATATTGCCTATTCAACAAATGAAGGGAAGAAGGTGAATGAACTGCCTGGACATCTAAGTCCTTCACAAGCTGAAAGTGTCTTCTAAACAAGTAGGAACCTTTTAGCTCCTGCAGTTCGTTATGCAGCTTCTGATTTTCAGCTAGCATTGTGCTGTAGTTTGCAGCTGCATATCCTAGTGATTTGATTTTTAGTCCTAAATGGTTATAGTCCTCCAGGTAGCTAATCTGTGTTTTAGTGACTTCTTGCTTGATTGACTCTGAAACAAACTTGAGTTCCTGGATATTCAAAAAAATAGAGGTCAAGAAAAAAACAAAATTTTTTGAAGGTTAACTCTAAGTAATAGATAGAAGCATACACGCAATGCACTGTGCTGAGATTCTGCAAATATTTGGCATATTTTCTGTCTCTTGCTCCAACCCTGCGATGCTGATTCATAAGACGATTGAAGTTCCTTCACTTTATTCGACGATTCTGTTAGAAGGATTAGAGTTTCTTTCAACTTTAATTCTAGTTCCTGTTTAGCTCCTCTAGTTTCCTTCAGCCTTTCTTCTAGCTCCTGTTGAGCTCCTCTAGATGCAGTGTTCATTTCTGAGCACTGCTGTTCATAATCTTTCTTGACATTTTCTAGCTTTTGCTTCAAACTGGCAATTTCATGAACGTGATCTTGTTTCAAAACAGCAACTTCCTCGTAGTTTTTCCAGACAGTTTCTAGCTCTTGCTTCAAAGTGCCAATTTCATGAATGTGATCTTGTTTCCGGACATCAACTTCCTCATTATCTTTCCTGATGCTTTCTAGCTCTTGCTTCAAAGTTTCAATTTCATGAATGTGATCTTGTTTCAAGACAGCAAGTTCCTCATAATCTTTCTGGACAGATTCTAGCTTTTGTTTCAAATTGGAAATTTCGTCTGTGTGATCTTGTTTCAAGACGGAAGTTTCCAGATGATTTACCCTGACTGTTCCAGTCTCTTGCTTCAGAGTTTTAATTTCATGAATGTGATCTTGTGTCAAGACAGAAGTTACCCCGTGGTTTTTCCTGACAGTTTCTAGTTCTTGCTTCAAAGTGTCAATTTCATGAATGTGATCTTGTTTCAAGACAGCAAGTTCCTCATAATCTTTCCTGACAGATTCTAGCTCTTGCTTCAAAGTTCCAATTTCATAACTGCGATCTTGTCTCGAGACAGAAGTTTCCCCATGATTTTCCCTGACGGTGCCAATCTCTTGCTTCAAAGTGGCAATTTCATGAATGTGATCTTGTTTCAAGGCAGCAATTTCCTGATTATAATCTTGTTTCAAGACAGCAATTTCCTTATTGTGACTTTGTTTCAAGTCTGCAAGTTCACGATTGTGATCTTGTTTCAAGGCTGCTATTTCACGACTCTGATCTTGTTTCAGAGTTGCAATTTCACTTTTGTGATCTTGTTTCAAAGCTGCAATTTCACAATTGTGATCTTGTTTCAAGGCTGCACTTTCATGATTGTGGTCATCTTTTTCTTTCCGCAACTTAGCCACATGCTGCTCAACTTTGTTTTTCTCAGAGCAATTATTCTTCTCACTCTACAATGTGAAAAAATTGTACATGTCGAATTGAAGTAGTGAGGATTTGTCCTCAATTAATTGAAGGATATTCAACAACGAAAGAAAATTAGTCATTGAATCAAGTTTTGAGATGCACAAAAGATGAGGTTTGAAGTGTCAAGGCCATTGCAGAGTTGGTGAAATATTATTTTATATGCTAGAGTTCATACAAGACTAATATTTCACAGATACTTGCAGAGTCTTCACATTCCATCATTCATGAACTTCAAGATAAACTAGAAAGAACTTTTGTTTCACAAACTACAAATTTAAATCTAGCAAGATTCTTTGGAGCATCTGTCAGGTCGTATTAAGTCCATCCTTGAATAGAAATTAGCAAGTAGAGGAATGAGAGTATAGAAGGCATGAATAAAAGTAGAAACTCAAAATACGGTTAGGGATAAGCAGCTCAAAATCAGTAACAGAAGACTCCCATGTGTCAGTCAGCCACAATAACAAGAGAAAACGTACACCCACAATGAAAAGAAAAGAAAAGATGATTACGCTGAAAATGTAAAATACCTTCATACGCTCTAGCTGATTCTTAACTATCTGCAAATAGTAGAACTTGGCCAGTGAAAAGAATGAAGTCACATATAGTTTTGAATTTGCAGGGAAATGAAGAAATACCTGTGTCTCTTCATTAGTCCCCGTTGCAAGGGCTTCAAGAACTCTAATCCTAGATTGGTACTTTTCTTCGCGAGCCTTAAAAAGATTGTTTTGCTACAAGTAGAAATACAAAATTCCTTAACATTGGCAAAAAAGAAAATAAATTAGGATGAAATAAGCGATAAGAATTATAAACAATAAAGCTGGAAAATTCATTACCGTTCTCAAGTGTTCTGCCTGAGTAGATATCCGACGCTCAATCTCCTGCACCACCTTTCTCAATAAGCATGCAACGCGCTGGCAAAAGAAAGTGATAAGATAAAATTAGAGCTTATCTTTTTGACTGCGTACAATCAAAATGCATGTAAATCATGTAAAATGAGCAGTATCTCAACTACATGAGGTATTTCTCCATTCTTCCTCTCAATGCTTTCATCTAGAATTCCATTCACCACACTTAGAAGTGACTGAGTTGGAGCATTCTGCAAAATACAGATACTGAGTGGGATTAAATAAGCACAGGTCTATGTAAGTCAGAAGTTGCTAACCATGTTTCAATAAAGATCATCCAGAAAAGCATTATCCCAGAACTTACATCCAAACTGTTTGATTTCATCATTTCTGAAATCTTTGCAGCAGGAAGATCTGCATAATGTCCCTGTTTCATCTGAAATACCTCGTGGAACTTATGCCCAACGTGCTGTATTAGTGCAGCAGGTGGCTCTGAGAAAGTGATTACTATGAAAATCAGAAAAAACATTGTAGCTGGATGCTTATGTACTAATTTTGCCATTCTTGGGAGAGAACAGAAAAACCGTACTGGAAATTGCAGTCTAAATTTCTTTTGGTAATTATTTCAGAACTGATTATTTTTGTGTTCTCATAGAGATCTCTGGGTAAAATTATTCAGATGATAATAATAGTAGTGGTACTGTTGCACTGAGAGAAGGGGAATGAGGGAGGAACTGGAAAAAATACCTGCGATTACTGGAGTACGAAATGCACGCAAGGATGTACTCCTTCGAGGTGATTCAGCCTTCTGAACACTATCACCACTGCCAAAACGATCTCCTAACAACTTCCATTTCGGACTTACATCACTTCCAAATTGATAGCTAAGTGCATCAGAAAAACTATATCCAACAGCATTAGGTATGAAATGTGTCCTTAGCGTTAAAAGCCACTCCAACACAATTTTCATGGACCCCTGCATTATTCGAAAATGTTAAACAGGAGAGGAATTGAATGATCAGATATTTGAAACAAAGTACAGTTTGGTCAGAACATATGAAGATAGCAAAACTCTTCAATCTTTAAGTTTATTACCGTTTCCATATCTGATAATGGAAACCTGGGCAATTCCGTTTTATCCATGGCTGATAAAAACCTCTTAACATTTCCTGAACCCGAATCCGACTGATTCTTCCCGACATTCTATTACAGAGTCAATAGGGAAACAAGCCATTAAAACACAAGTCCATTTGAAACTTGAGTAATTTAGGTATGAAAATAATAAATGATAACCAACCTCAGTCACAGAACCCGGTTTTAACTTGTTTATTATTTCGCACAAGACCGTACCATCAATCAAGAATGAT
This sequence comes from Echites panduratus, assembly GCA_035221335.1. Lineage (NCBI taxonomy): Eukaryota > Viridiplantae > Streptophyta > Magnoliopsida > Gentianales > Apocynaceae > Echites > Echites panduratus. Next base: position 3,237,083 of record JAWZTD010000097.1, read on the forward strand.
CTTAATTCCTCGTCTGAAGCATTTATTGGCAAATTTAAATTAGGAAGAAGACTATTCAACCATTCTACCAAAATAGCCCGCTGCTTAGCTGTGCATCAGAAAGATGAGGAAGGATTTCAGTCAGGAGACATACATGTACCATAAGCAAAATACTTGCATGGAATGGTTTTAGCCTCACCATTACTGTTTGAAATAGGTTCAAAAACATCACCACTGAAAGACATAGCTGCGATGCAATACTACAAAATCTCCTTGCATGATAACTCATCAGAAATCATTATGGCCAGCCAGGAGGAGATCCGAAAGTAGCATGACGATAAATTGGGTTGTAGAGCGTCGATACCAAGTCAAAGGAAAACTCTATCATCTCTACCATATCCTAAAATTCCAAAATAATCTAGATTCTTTATATATTATATTACAGAAATAAATGAAATCAATAGACAAAATAAAAGAGAATTCTTTGTTGATCAGGTTTATGAATAGAATTTCTGTGAGCTACTGTCACAAACTGTTATTTCTGTTTCCATGAAAATAATGTACTGATTCCTGAGAGCACAACATAGAATTGAACCGAGTCTTTCAGTTAATCTCTTACTGACAAATCCCACTGCTAACTCATTTACAAGAATTGGAAAAACCTTCCAACCCATTCCATCTTCTTCTAACCAGAGTTCTTGTTAGTTATTAGTGATATTTCAGAATTGAACAAAGACTACCACAAGATAATAATAATTATATAAAAGCATCACAGGAATGAAATGCCTAACCTCATTGTGATCAATCATGCAAGAAATCCACAGAGAAAAGGTGAAATTCAACTTCTTTCAGAATATCTTCTTGATGATGAAAACGGAAATCTGCAGCAAAGACGAAAACTCAAATTCAAAACGAGATTCAAACACCATTCTGTAACCAACAACACAAAGATATATTTATATAGAATTCAACATAAATATAATCCACCCGAAATGTATAGAAATAATGTTCAAAGCAAAAAACCAGATTTATAGCACTTTCATATCCTTTTCTTGACCCAAATAATGAAATAAATCCAGTTTCGAGCTGAAATTTTAATGTCAAAAGCAAAATTACTTGTAATTCTAACCATCGGTACACTAAAATGAAGATTGCATATTCAAAATAGAGGAAATGAAAGAACATAATCTGACCAAACATGCAATAGTTTATCACAGAAACCCATGTCCGGATCACATGCAAAACTTGAAAAGTCAAGAAAAACAGAGATACCCAGATATATAGCTGTTTGATTAATATTAGTGCCGATACAACAACCATACAAAGGATGCTTCTGGCTGCATTAGATCATTTTGTCAAACATGGGTTCTGCAAATCAAAACAACAATTGTTGTGGTGATCAAAGACAAAGAAAACGAATCTGCGAGGAAATGGAGATGCACAATCTACGCACGTCGAATAAAGAAGCCAAGATCTTTCTTTCTCTTTTCTTATTCCTAATTCTTTTACTCCTTTACACACTAACAAAGAACGAAAAAAAAAACCTGGATGATTGGTCTTCCGTGTACCGTTGGTGTTCCGTGTGAGGTCAAAAACCTGACCGTTTTCCGTTAACTTAGGAGCTCAATGTTCCCGGGTCACGTCCCCCATTTTTGGGCTATATACCTTCCAATCTAATTTAAGAAATCAAGGTTTTTGTTATTAAAAATAAAACAAATAACTTAAAGAATTTACACAACCCACCCACAAGATTAAGCTCCTAGAAAGGTTTAGAGTACAAGTTCCCCTCAACAAAATTGGAATTTACCAATACACTTAACTCTTCATTTGATCTATGTCTTGACAAGGGAATTTATATAATTCTTTACTTTCATGTATAAAAATAAAGATATTACATAAGAAGAAAGTTATGTTGAATTAGTTCGTATACAATTAAAATTTTAAAACAAACATTGGAAAGCCTCAAGTAACCTGTTTGCCATTATACTAAAATAATTAATGATACCAAAATTTAAGATAAAAATAACAATAATAATATCCATCTCTGTTGACAGAGAAGTTTTGAGTTCAATGGAACTTTGTAGCCTATCTTCTTGAGATGGCCTCTGAACAACTCAAAAGTGTTTTTCTTTTTTAATTAATATATTTTTTAATGGATTATTATTAGGTGTGAGAAATGAGAAAAGTAATGCTGTTGGGATAAATGGGAAAACAATGAGGAGGTTTTGTTGATTTTTGTTCAGGAATCTTTCAATCTTCTGGTTTGGAAAATGAGAAGGTCAAAGATACGATTTAGTGGAATACATTATTGATTTAGAAAGGGTAAAAGATATATATATATATATATATATATAATAATAATTGAGAAGTTTTCTGTTATTATTTATGATATTTCTTTTGTAATTTTCAAGAATAAATTTAAAAGTACTTCTATATATGTGATGGTATGAATTTGTATTTTTTATAGAATTAATTTCATAAAATTTGAATTAATATATTTCTTTTTTTCTAAAAAGATAGTTTCTTTTTTTTTTTTTTGTTTATTTCTAAGTTTATCTTAACAATTTTTTTTTTTTGTTGGTTCCTTATTATTACTAAGTGTATATATGCATGGGGCGCTTTGTTTGGTTTAATTAAATTTGGATGAATCCCATGTAGGTTAAGTATCTTCGATAGTTTTTTTCTATATGTTAATGTGAATCAATTTTGACTAAATTGATCCAGTTGGAATTATTAGAATATATATATATATATATATATATATTTATCTGTTCTTTTTAATCGATGCCAATTAGAGTGTACATTTTTTTTGTATTAGTATATGGGTTAATTTAATCGAACTATTCAGGTAAGAACAATGGAGAGTAAACCTCAATATGCAATTTTTGTTATTTTACTTGAAATAAGCAAAATTATTATATTTTCCCTCCGTTACTAAATATAAATTGTAAGTCATCATTTCAAAAAAATTAAGATAAAATTTTTTTCTCTTAAAATACCCCGATTTATATGACAATCAAGCTAACAATAATATTAAGAGAAAAGAAAGAAACAAGGATAATGTAGTAAAAAATTAGTGAAATATTTAATAAACTAACAACAATTACTTGAGCAATTATTTGAATTTAGTGACAATGAAAGATATGTCTCTTTGAGGATATCCAGTGGGCAGAATGATAAGTAAGGCAGACCATAGATCTCAAGTTCAAATTCTACTAACACCCTTCTGAGTTGGATCTTATATGCAT
>JAWZTD010000097.1:3316231-3330330 GCA_035221335.1 Echites panduratus
CATCTTTCGTTGGTTTGTTTATCTTTCCCACCCTAATTATTTCTTTTGTGATTTTAAATCGTGTCGTGCCTATTCCTGTCGTGCGTTGGAAGTTTGTGGCTTAAATTCGTGACATATCTTTTTCCCTGGTTGCTTTAGGCTTATTTTATTTTTAATGAAGTTATGATTTATAGGGTGCGAGGCTTTTGCGGGGAAGGTAAGAAAGATATAAATTAAAAAATATAAGTTTGACAGTAATATTTCCTGTAGAGAGTTACCTTTAGATACAGTGGAAGGAGTTAAAGAATGTAAACCTGACTTAGCGTGAAGGTTAATTCAGGAAATTAGTCTGGTGCTCTTGTGAATCCAAACTAGAAAGATCACAGGTCTCACTAATCGTAAAGTTGATGGTATATTAAAGAGAGTATATCTGAGGGAGACATGGTCAAGAGGCTGAGTTGATTCTGGGATGTTGAACATAATTAAAATTCTTATATTATAGGAATTTTGGTTGGTTAGCTGGTCGTGTTAGCAACTCAATGTGAAAATTTCATTCCAATTCCTGTGGTATGATAAGTTTTTTTTTTTTTTTAAAGCCAAACTCCGATAATATATATCTTCGACCCGGAGACCTCCCGCTACTGCGTAATAATAATCCCCTTATGGTACCGCTGGGCTATGCCCAGTTTCCCTGTGGTATGATAAGTTAATGGAAACTGAAACGAAATTTTGCCTAACAGATTATCTTGAATAATGTATGTTTTGCAAAACGTATTCTCCTTTTCTTATGTATTTCTTTCCTTCACCTTTTCTGAACACTGGTATGTTTACCCTGTAAGCCCTTGTTCTTTTGTTGGGACACTGCTTACGAAATAGGTGAGATGCTTTTTATATTACTGTAGGGGTAAGATTTGTTTTTATGGACACAAGTAATGCTTTCCTCAGATACTTATCATGGTCAATTTGGCAAAAACCATTTAAAGCTCTCACTTCACTACATGGAGTTATAACTTCAAGGCAAAAGCTAATGATAATTTATGGTCATACAGTATACTCTGTTTCTGATTGAAACAAGGATGATATAATCCTTGTTCATTGTTGTTTGATGTGTCTATTCAATTTCTCAAAAGAAAGGAAGTGTCAATGAGCTAAAAATTTCTTCATCCCCTGTAGATAATGTTTACTTTTCAGATATATATGAAGTTGAATTAGATCTGCAAAGGTCTCAATCTAAGACCTTCTATACCAGAGTACGTAAAATCAACTGAGAAATGCTTTACCTGGAGTATTGCAAAACTTTTTAGTTGTATGTCCAGTATATATATTTTTTCCTCATGTGAGCTTATTGTACATGTGTTGCCCTGTTTGATTATCCTTGGGTTTTAATTTTATTCTTCACAGCATGGCTGAAATACTTTTAAAGACCATCTTCTTATTTTTGCATCTTTTCATGGTACCAGTCTTACCTTTGCATGTCTTGTTACTGGGTCATACTTGTATCAATGTGTCATGGTATATTTAATATCATGACAAATGGTGATCAGTGATCCTAATGTATATTTCCCTTTTGTTCTCTTGCATTGGTAATTTTACAGGAGCTACTTTGAGCAAAGGATTTAATCGTGGATTAGGAACCTTGTCAGCTGGAGCACTTGCTCTTGCAATGGGAGAGTTGTCACAGTTAGCTGGAGAATGGGAAGAACTAATAGTAGTTATTGGGATATTTATCACAGGTGTGATATTCTGGTCAGTTTCTTGTCTAGTAATCTGTTTGAGATGATTTTTTCATTTGTTTTCATGTTGATGTTTCTCAAGGTGTGATGTGTTTGTGCTCTACAGGATTTTTTATTACTTATGCAAAGCTCTACCCAACAATGAAGCAATATGAATATGGATTTCGAGTTTTCCTGATAACGTACTGTTTCATAATGGTGTCGGGATATCGGACAAAAGAATTCATAAATACTGCTGTTACCCGGTTCTTACTTATTGCTCTAGGCGCTGGTGTTTCTTTGGCTGTAAATATATGCATATATCCCATCTGGGCTGGTGAGGATCTGCACAATTTGGTGGCAAAGAATTTCACATGCGTTGCCAGTTCTCTCGAAGGTATATTGATGTTTCAATTTTTATCATCACTTTTACTATTCTGAAATTCTTCTATCTATTAAATGGTGCTTAGATTTTTACATGTTTTCTCTTCTTGGAATGACCATTTGCCAAAACTCCTTTCAGGTTGCATTATTCGATACCTTAACTGTATTGAATATAAGAGGATCCCTTCCAAAATTCTTACCTACCAAGCATCTGATGATCCTGTGTATAGTGGTTACAGATCAGCAGTGGAATCTACCAGTAAGGAGGAAGCTTTGGTAAGCATAATCTGCTTTGCAACATGTTTTGGAATAACAGAATCAGTTCCCTTCCTGACTCCATCCTTGCATTGCAGGTAGCGTTTGCTGTCTGGGAGCCACCTCATGGACCTTACAAAATGTTTAGATATCCTTGGAAAAACTACATCAAAGTGAGTGGTGCTTTGAGGCATTGTGCATTTATGGTGATGGCATTGCATGGATGTATTCTCTCAGAGATACAGGTTAGTTTACCCTTTTCTTATAGTTTACTGTTTGAGGACTTCTGACTTGCATTATCTGATGAATTTTGATTCTTTTAGGAAAAGGTTTTAGACATTGGCACAATATAAATTAATTTTGCTATCAAAGCAGAAGTATTAGTTGCTGTGGAATATTCTGGTCTGGAATGTACATTTCTCTTCAGAAACACTTTACCTCTTTTAAACAGTCTCCCTCTCAACCCTAAGACAACACATTGTTTGCTATTCCTTCATCTTCATCCAGAGGAAAGAAATGAAAAGGTAAAAGGATATTATAGTTATTCTCCTCCTTCTCTGCCTCCAAATGTGTGCTTAATCAGTTTGAGCATACATGAAATGTAACAATTGTTATAGAAGTCAATGCATACGAGGGTCAAATATGATAAAGAGACACCATTATGCTGTTTTTAAGTGTTCAAATGATAGGAAAAATATGATCCCTAATATATCACCCTTCATATTCATGCTCTTGTCCTGTTTTGCATGTTATTTCAACAAGTAGTTTAGCAATTTCAGAAATTCTGCTATGGAATAAAGCTTGCTTTTACTGCATTTTTTATATTTTTGCCTATTTAGAAGTATCATAAACAGTATAATCATACTTCTCTGACCTTATTTTGTCATTTTTGAGTAAGTATCCAATCAGAAGAATGTACTAAACATTTTGCTCTTTGGACATAGGCTCCCGCTGAAAGAAGACAAGTCTTCCGTGATGAACTTCAAAGGGTTGGGACAGCAGGTGCCAAAGTATTACGAGAGCTTGGGAACAAGGTGAAAAAAATGGAGAAATTGGATTCGGCAAACATACTCTGTGAAGTGCATGAGGCTGCAGAAGAGTTGCAAAGAAAGATTGATCGAAAATCTTATCTCCTTGTCAATTCAGAAAGCTGGGAAATTGGAAAGCCTAAAGTGATGAAGGAACCCCAAGATTTTATGGACATTACATCGGAAGAAAACAATTTGAATGACTACAAGTCCCTCAGTGAAACTGTCATTGACATCAGATCACTTCCACTGTCTAAAAGTTGGGATGACAGGAACGTAATCATAGATATCGACTCGAACCCTCCTTCTGGAATCCCTTCGGGAGGGATATCAAGGCCTGAAGATAAGTCAACAGGGGTGGCTGCAGTACCTGAATATGATGACGACGATAAATCAAAGACATACGCAAGTGCCAGCGCGTTGTCCTTGGCAACATTTGCATCATTGCTCATTGAATTTGTAGCAAGGCTTCAAAATCTGGTTGAAGCCTTTGAAGAATTAAGTGAGAAAGCAAATTTCAGGGAGCCTATCAATTTGCCAGACGCAGCAGCCGAAGAAGTCAGTTTCTGGACTAGACTTTTGAGACGTTTTAAATCTAAATAGATGTTTGCCACCTTTTTTCTTGTTTTAATAGTTGAAAAATGCCTATTTATTATAATATATGGCTAGTGTAATTAGTATCGAAGCGTAGAAAATATTGAAGTGGGGAAAAAGAGAGCAAGATTAGATGTTTCTTTTCAAGAATTTCTGAATTTGCAATTGCCATGCATAAGAGAATTGGAAATACTAGTGCAATTTGGAAGATAGAGGAATTTCGAAGAAGGATGCAGAGATATTGATGTAATTATTGATGCATACTTTTTTTTTTTTTATGAAATTTTGGAGAATATATGTAATATAACTTCACCCATCCTTTATTATTAGGCGTCATTATTATATATATATATATCATTTATTTTTCTTATTTTCATTGTGTAAGATGGAAAACTTGTTTTTGTCTCAAATTAATTATCATTTAAGGAAGTAATAATAGGTTTGAATTTCTTTTTTAACTTCTCATTAATGTACTTTATTTGTGATATTTTTTAAAGTCAATTAAGTGTTCTAATTTTACACCTTCCAACCCTAATTATGAATGATAAAAACAATCCAAAATTAAAAAAAGTTATGTTTTCCTTAATATTGGTAAAACAACTTGGACAATTAATTTGAGGTAGAAGAAGTAATAATTATATATTAATAATTACTCATTCTTTATAAGTCATTTGAATTAATATTATATCATTAAATATAAGTTATTATTATTAGTTTATTAATTTTGTTTATCCTATTATCCTCGTATGATGGTTTTAAATCTCATATTATATATTTATATATATTACTTCTCTGTTATATTAATAAACTATTAATAAAAAGATAATTTTTTAAGGACACATATTATTTAATTATAAATCTCGAGTATAAAACAGTATGATTGTGAAATATAGAAAATGGATAGTTAAAAAAAGAGACATTTGATATGATTAAAATTGGCAGTAGCAAAATGATTTTGGTGGTATTAAACTTTTACTCATCTTTATCTTCTTCAAAAAGACTTCAACCCAAGTTGGATAAAGCATAATTAGATATTATGGGAATTGCATGTTCAACTTTGTTCCCTCAATGGAGTTGAACGTGAATCATTACATTACTAGGAGTGATAACTTAACCTGCAGATTTGTATTGCATTCTTCAAAAAAGCCCAGACAGGAAAATCAAGGCAATTTTGCACGATACAAAAAGTTGCAATTGCATTCGTCCTCTGAGCAGGCTTTTCATTTAAGCCTCAACTTCCTCTCATTACTAGCTAAGAATTGTATCCACGAATATATTTTCTTAAGACAAAAAATTCAGCTGATTTTTTTTATTATTTAAAAAAATTAACACTTTTATTTTAATTAAAAATATAAATCCAAATTAAAACAAAAAAATTAGGAAAATTTAGTTCTTAATTTCAAAACATTAAAACATTTCCTTCTAATTTCTTAATATTCATTCAGATTTATTTTTCTTTAAAAAAAAACGACAAACCGCCAAACATCTAGTCTTCCACCCGGCCCGGGTGTCGCGCGGGTCTCAGTCCCCCAGTGTACAGTTTCATTTTCTACTCTTCAAATTCATTTGGGGCAAAATAATTTCAGGTATTTTCAGATCTCTTTCTCTCACACACCCGCGCACAGTGATCTTTCTCCGTTACAGCTCAAATTTCTTGCTTTTCCCTCTTTTTTGTTCTATTATTTTGTCAATTGTTTCAAGATATTCCTCTGAACCTTAGTTATTTGATTTCAATTTGATCTCAGGTATACCTTATAAATTATATGTAAAAAAGGTTTCACCATGTCGATGATCGATGAGCCACTGTACCCAATAGCCGTGTTAATCGATGAATTAAAGAATGAGGACATCCAACTCCGCTTGAACTCGATCCGGCGTCTTTCGACAATTGCGCGTGCTCTCGGTGAAGTGAGAACGCGGAAGGAATTGATACCTTTTCTGAGTGAGAACAATGACGATGATGATGAAGTGCTACTTGCTATGGCTGAAGAATTGGGGGTATTTATACCCTATGTTGGTGGCGTAGAACATGCCAATGTTTTGCTTCCGCCACTTGAAGGACTTTGTAGTGTTGAAGAGACTTGCGTTAGAGAGAAGGCCGTGGAATCGCTCTGTAGAATTGGATCTCAAATGAGGGAGAATGATGTGGTTGAGTCATTCATTCCACTCGTCAAGGTTAGTTCCATACCAAACTCCGTGTTTTCTAAACAAAAATGGAATTAAATTTGGATTTCTTTGTTGAAAATGCGGCCGTTACGAATTGCACTTCAGAGGCAGTGGAGAGAGGAATATAAATACACTCATATACACAATATATATATTCTGTCAACATTTATATATATATATATATATATATATATAAAGGCCCGAGGAGATTTGTCAGAATGTTTCACCTCTGTTTTCAGTGTTCATGAATATGCTTCAAGAATGGTTTGTAGCCATATGCATGTCAACCTCTAGAACTTTGGTTTGCTGTTGAAAAAAAAAAAAAATTAGAAGGAAATGAAGTTCTGTCAATATTTTCTGACTAAAAGCATCTTGACTTAGAAGAAAGTATCATAATCGAAGGTATCCTTAGGTCATAACACACATTTTGTTGCTCTGATAACCAAGCTTGGCGAGATACATTAAAGGATATTAACATGGATTTTGTTTTGACTTGTCACTGTCCTAACTTTTGTGCTATATTTACACAAAATATGCTTCACGATTGCTACCTCCATATTCTTAGACCATAGAGCAATTGTAGGACATGTTTTGTTGACACATGCCCACTTCAAAACATATGCAAAGCCACTTAGTGAATAATGTGAGCTGGACTGAATCAAATTTGTCTGTAATAGTGGTATAGATGATGGTTAGAAGATCTGCCTCTCTGGATAAACAACTTTGTGATTTAGGAACAACCTAAAGCTACAAGCTTATATTATCTGATATGTAAGACTTGAAAACTATTGTATGAACTTGGTTTGTGGCAGTTCCAGAAGCTGTATTTGGAAATTAACTATTAGATTGAGTAGCCATCCATGCGAATTTGTTCAATGTTTTGGACCATTTTAGACAGCTGTTTCCTGGTAGTTTATACTCCTTGTACAGTTAACTATGTGTTTTCTCCCATGAGTCTAACTGAGTGGGTTAGAAGAGCTATCCACACAAGGTGACAGCACATCATGGTTGGAATTTGGTTGGTCCTTGAACCTGGGAAGGATTTTGAGGGGTGTGGGTTTCATTCGCTGGTCATCACTTTTGTTGCAATGGTAAGTAGTGTCGATATCCCAATGTTTTGTATAGAAAGAGTTGTTGCATGATTGAATTTTGACTAGTTCACTGCAAGGATTAGTGACCTCTGGTTTGTTGGGGGGATGCAATCCTCTCAAAGCCTACTGGGGTGGGACAGGGTTACATTATAAGTTGTCCACATGGATGCATGGCTGGATTTCAGGCCAGACTTCAAATTTATAAAGGAGAATGTGAGAAACTAGTTCCTGTGGTGTGGTTCTTGATAGGTGTCTGATGAGGAGTGTCAGATTACTTCTCTCAATTGAAGGGCTGAGTAGTTGACAAGTCAGACGATCTGCCCACCGGTTAAAAGAACCATGGAAAAATCATATGAATCTTTTTTGTAACCACATAGTTGCACATCATTTGTGCTACATGCCTGAAATATGACTCTGTATCTACAAAAGCCTGTGAGCTGAGGGTAGTCATCGGGATAAGGTGATCTTGAGTTGAGGGTACTTCTTAATTGTATGAAGCATAAAAAGATACATGGTTACTGTTTTTATCATGGATTTTTGTGCCATAGCTTTCATTTACAATCTGAAACTGAAGGATACTTGAGTTCTCCAATTGTGTATAGGTAAGTACCTTGTTAATGTGATATCACGGCACAACTTGCATCTTCTGCAGTGCTTGAGATTTGTTATCGTTTCAGTTCTTGATATTCTATGCAGTTGTAGTTTTGTATACTATTTTCTCCACCTCACACCTTTTCTTAATAACGGCAAAATGTCTTACTGTGATAAGCATGTTGTATCCAGAGATTAGCTGGGGGTGAGTGGTTTACAGCTCGAGTTTCATCTTGTGGATTGTTTCATATTGCCTATGCATCTGCCCCAGAGGCATTGAAAACTGAACTAAGGACTATATATAGCCAATTATGTCAAGATGATATGCCTATGGTGAGGAGAGCTGCTGCAACGAATCTTGGGAAGTTTGCTGCAACTGTTGAACGACCCCATTTGAAGACTGACATCATATCAATGTTTGAGGATCTGACTCAAGATGGTATCTGGTCTTTGGTGTTTTCTTTTATAGATTCTCCCACTTCCTATATATTCTATTTCCTGAATCCACTCTCTGAAAAGAAACATCATCAATAGTTAGAGGCTTCATGAAATGTATTCTTTTTTCCATTTCTTCTTTTTGTGTCTCCATGGTTAAGCACTTTGCACTGTTTGTGATCCTCCTCTCCTCCCTTTTCATCTTGATATGTTTTGTTTTACCAGTTTTAGAGAAGCTACCTGTGTTCTTTGATCTATTGCTTCATAGATTTGTGTTTTACACATTTCTGTCTTGGGGGGGGGGGGGGTGAGTGAATGCTCTAGTCTGAATCTCAATGAGACGAGGCTTTCAAAAATTATAGTTTGAAAAATAAAAATGTCTGTGAATGTAATGTACATGTTAAGGAGAATGACATAGCACAACTGCCTTATCAATTTTTCTGGAAGTATAATTTGGTCTTTCATGTGCAAATATGGATATGTTGCATCTACTGTCAGGACTTAATAAATATTCACTCATAGAGCATATCCATTATTTATAAACTAATCATAGTTTATCGGACTAAGATCTTTACTTGTGCTATTCCAGATCAAGATTCTGTCAGGTTGTTGGCTGTTGAAGATTGTGCAGCTCTAGGAAAACTCTTGGAACCTCAAGATTGTGTAGCACAAATTCTTCCTGTCATTGTTAATTTTTCCCAGGTAGGACAAACGAGTTGGATCTTAAGCAATCTGCATTTGTATTGACCTCCCAGAAGTTCTTTGCTTCTTGAACAATCATCCATCTGTAACCCTTTACTGCATTGCTTTCTCTTTTACCTCTGTAGCGTAAGTGCCATTAGAAGTGCACTATGTTTTTATTGCAATGGCAGTATCTATCTTTAGGTTGTTGACTTTTACCTTATGGGCATGATGTGATTGCTACAAAGAGAGCCCTAAAAAAAAGCCTTGTATGGGTACTGATAACAATAAGTTATGCCTACTTGTCAGAGTGCAGTTCAGTTTTCTGTATTTTCAAATGGAAGAAACTCTTTTCTGTAGAATAATTATTGCATCTATAATGACACATTCTTCTGTCTGAATTTTCAATATCAATTTTATTTCCCCTTCGGAGTATCTAATATAAGTACAACCACAAGTTAACAGGATAAGTCTTGGCGAGTTCGTTATATGGTTGCAAACCAACTATATGAGCTATGTGAAGCAGTTGGCCCAGAAGCTACAAGGTAGTCATTTGCAATGCATAGCCTGATTGAGCTACTTGAAAAGTTTAGGAACTCCTTCATTTCTTTATCGTATCCATTGGTTAATGTCAATGATTCTTATGTCTATTTAGAGTGGACTTGGTTCCTGCATATGTGCGGCTACTTCGTGATAATGAGGCCGAAGTTCGTATTGCGGCTGCTGGGAAAGTTACCAAGTTCTGCCGCATATTGAGTCCTGAACTGGCTGTCCAACATATCCTCCCTTGCGTGAAGGTATGGAAATGTTGAAACCATGTACCTTCTCTCTTTCCAGGCATTGGTATATGCCCAATGACTAGAAACTGAATGAATAACTCTCATCTTGTAGGAATTATCATCAGACTCTTCCCAGCATGTCCGTTCTGCTTTGGCCTCAGTTATCATGGGAATGGCACCTGTTCTAGGGAAGGTAGAAGTTACTTTGGTGTAGTATTCTGCAGTTCTTGTTGTGTTACCAGACTATATGTTCTTGGGGATTTCATAATTTTCTTTGTTAATCTACTTTTTCTGCTGATTTACAGTTAGACATGTTGTGATGGTAAACTCACTGTAAAGGTGGTGTTTGATTTTTGAAAAACTGTTGTTGGTTTATATAGTTTTATGCATGTACTTGCATTCCAAAGATGACATTCAAGTGTCTGTAAATGAAAGTGCATTGTATAATTGGTATGGTGAGAGTCATTTCATGTCTTGATGTCAAGAGCCAGAATATGTGTTCTGTTCTGCGATATTGATGCTATTGTAGGTAATTTTAGAGTCAGTTGTTCAGCTTGTGATTTAATTTTTCTGTTGGAGGAGCCAGCTAGTAAACATTATTCTTAGACTTTGTCCTAGGGCTCTAAAGATAACAATATACTTGAAATATTCATTATTTTCTTTCTTGTGTTTCCTGATTCTTGTGTCAGTTCATAAATTTGTTTGTGACAACTCCTTTGGCTGGCAATTTCAGGATGCAACGATAGAGCAACTTTTGCCAATATTCCTCTCTCTTCTGAAGGATGAGTTCCCTGATGTTCGTCTGAACATTATTAGCAAACTTGATCAAGTGAACCAGGTTGGTTTAAGCACAAACTTTTCACTATGGACTCTGTATTTCAACTTTGAATCGTGGCTGTTCACCTTTAAATTGTATGTCTGTGTTTGGCCAGTTAATAAGTGAATATTACGTACCACATGCAGGTGATTGGAATTGATCTGCTTTCCCAGTCCCTCCTGCCTGCTATTGTTGAGCTTGCTGAAGATAGACATTGGAGAGTCCGACTTGCAATAATAGAATACATACCTTTATTGGCGAGTCAGTTGGGTGTTGGCTTTTTTGATGATAAGCTCGGTGCTCTCTGTATGCAATGGCTGAAAGACAAGGTAAATATAGCTCCTCTCCTAAAAGTTAATGAAACAAAAAGGTCATCTTGGTCTTATTATCTATGTCCACGGTAATAAACTAAGCATTCTTAATCTGTGATATTATTTTCTGTGTAGTCTGTGGACTCTTAAATTCTCAAGTCACGTGATCTAAATGCTACTTAGCTGTTGCTTTAGACTTTCCTGCTAATCATTCATTCGACATTTTTTACCATTCATTGCTTTCTAGTGATTGATGCTTCATACCAGTGATCTGGCATCTGCACATGTTTATCACTACAAAATCTGCTATCTTACCAAAAGGAGGAGGTTAAGGGCCTGTTTGGATGGGCTTATAAAGAAAGTGCTTCTGCCGTATTTCTTTTTATAAAAGTGCTTTTATTTTAAGTTAAGCTGTTTGGGTGGAGTAATTTATAAGTGCTTTTCAAATTTAAAACCTGATTGGACAAAAAAGCATTTATAATATATATTTTTTTGCAATTTGGCTGTTAATATAATTTTTAAGATTTGAAATATGGATTATTATTATTATTATTAACAAACTTTAAAAAAATAATAAAATTGTTTAAATTTTTTTACTCCTTCATGTATAAAGATATATACAAGTTAAATAAAACAAAGATTAGTCATAATGATACCCTATCTTTTGACCAAAATCAACTGTAATACTAATTTTTTTTGGGGTCAAATTTTAGTACTCATACTATTTTTCAAGATGTTAAAGTGATACTTTAGATTAGTCAACAACAATTTTTTGGCCAAATTAGTATCCATATTATTTATGAGCTGTCAAATTAGTACTCGAAACAGAGAATGTTTTGATTGAAAAATTGAAGTTTTAATCGGAAGTATCACTTTGGCAGCTCAAAAATAGTATGGATACTAGTTTGGTCGGAAAAAAAAATAAGGTATTACATTTGACTTTGATCAAAAAATATGGTATCACCATGGCTAATCTCTCTAAATAAAATAAATTGTCAAAGTGGAAAAAAAATCTAGAAGATAAAAAAAAAAAGGAAACTCTAGAAGAGGGGGTTGGGAGAAGGTTAAGGGGTGGAGATGGCATTGTGGTGGGTAGGAAAATTAAAAGAAAAAGGGAAAAAAAAAGAAATTAAAAAAAAAAATGAAGGAGAGAACAAGAAGTACAAAAGTGTAGAACAAAAAAAGAAAAAATAAAAAAGAAAGAACTGATAAAAAACTATACAAAGAAAAAGTAAGAAAGGAAAAAGAGAAAAAATAAAAACAAAAAAATAGAAGTGAAGAAAAAGTATTAAAAAAAATGAGAGACACAAATGTGCTTAAAAAATAAGCTAGGTTTTTTAGGTTAAAATATGAGCACTTTTTTTCTGCTTATGCTTTTTTTTGAAAAGCCCAAATAAACAAGTATAATTTCTCCATAAGTTCTTTTTAAAAGAGAGTAAGTGCTTATTTTTAAAGATAAGCTGTGAAACAAACGGGGCTTAAATTATCATATCTTTCTGTAAATTGGATATGATGTGCTTCTTCTTGCGTTTGTTTACTGTCATTTGTCTTCAAATCTTAGTTGCTTCTTAGAACAAGACAATTCTCACATGTATAATACCGTACTTTAGATTGTATGATTTAGAGTTAATTGTGAAACTTTCTTGCTGCAATTTGAAGGTTTACTCAATCAGAGAGGCAGCTGCAAATAATGTGAAGCGCCTTGCTGAAGAATTTGGTCCTGAATGGGCTATGCAGCACATAATTCCACAGGTTTTCCCTGATGATCCACTTTACCATTTCAATTCTTTTGATTCTATCAAAAGGAGTGAAGTGCTAAATGTCAGATAGTTGACCCCAATTTGGCTTTGCCGTGACAGGTTCTGGACATGATAAATGACCCACATTATCTTTATCGGATGACCATTCTTTATGCAGTTTCACTTCTTGCTCCTGTGATGGGTTCAGAAATTACATGTTCCAAACTGCTACCTGTGATCATTACTGCATCAAAAGACAGGTGGGTTTACCAGCTTTTTGAGCCTGGCTAAGATGTAACATGATATACAAATTTCTAGACTTCTTGTCTGACCGGTGACTTGCTACACTTTTTCAGAGTACCAAATATTAAGTTCAATGTTGCTAAGGTGTTGCAGTCTCTTATTCCCATAGTTGATCAGTCGGTAAGAGCTTGTCCTTTTCTGTCTTTATGAACATGAAAAAGTTGAAGACCTCATTTTAAATGAATAATTTTCAGATGTTATGATTTTTGACACTTTGTACATACATCTACACTGGCAGAGGAATGTCATGTTGATGATACTTGTTTTAGTGCTTTGATTATGTTTATTTGATTTTTTAACAATTTATTGGTAATTTCATTTGTTTTTTTCTCCCCTTTCTGAGGCCTACTACAAGTCTTAACCAATAATAACCATCATCACCTTTAGCACTAGGCCTTATTTGGCTTGAATTGGACACACCCAGCATTGAAATGCTTGATGAAATGTCCAGATTCCTGACATGCATTTTAAATGGGAACTCCTGAATGCAGGTTGTCGAGGCGTCTATCCGACCATGTTTAGTTGAACTTAGTGAAGACCCAGATGTTGATGTCAGGTATTTTGCTAACCAAGCTTTACAGGCAACAAACCAGGTCGTGAAGTCCAGCTAAGCGATGTCATTGCTAGAAAACTGTGGTAATGAAATTACAATTTTGATGTATTGAGTTGTCTTTTTATATCTGAAGCTCGGGATCTAGCATTTCCTAATGTTAATAGGCATTGATATTGTGTCTTTTATAGGTTGTATCAATTTGAATTGCACGAAAGTCCATTCTAATTTTCTATTTGCTTTAGTGCCATTGGGTTTTGTGGTCTTCAATTCTTTTTTTTTTGGGCGTGGGTGGGGGGAATGGATCTTCATTGCACGAAAAACAAAATGTCAGTTTGCAACAGTTTGGGGTCTGTATGGTAACAGATATTTTTCAAGTGATCAACTGAGAATAAATTTCATTCCAACACTCACAGGAAGCAACGAGAAGGAACAATAAAGTATAAATTAAACAGCCCCCAAAACCACAACTGATTAATATACCTACCAAGCCTATCCATTATCTATTAGTAGTCAAAGCTCTATGGGTTGGGGCGGTTTTCATAATTACATCATTGGTTGGAGATATTTCAAAATTATCTAAATTATTTTAACATTTTATAATTATCCAATTTTACAATTCACTTTTCATTTTATACCCATTTTGACTTTTCTAAAACAAAAAAAATTCAAAATTTAACTTTT
>JAWZTD010000097.1:3330430-3356836 GCA_035221335.1 Echites panduratus
CTACATTTAAAATTTTAAATAAAAGTGGATATATTTGAAATATGATGTTTCAAATTGATATATTTGAGAATTCCCACCTTGAATTTTCATTTATCGTTCACGAGCGCAGCCTCAGTTTCCAAATTCATTTTTGGTCTGGGGTAAATAGCCCAAGAAACCATATGAAGCTTCCTACTCTGTATCGCCCCAGAAGAAATAAGGGTTTCAGTTTTGAGCCTTGTCCCTCAAGCGGGGCTCTCAGCAATCATCCGTGCCAAAGCTTATTTAAAGAACATGAGGCCGACGATTGTTAAGACTTCATTTAATGCAAATGAAAGTAATAGAAGTTTTGAGATATTTGAATTCATAATTTTTCATTCAAAAAAATTTAAGAAAAAGTATTTAATGAAGCTTTTCAAAAACAAAGAATATTTTGAGTGAAAAAATAAATTTATATTTAAATATACATCTAAATAAATAAATCGTTTTATCCATGTGTGGCCAAACACAGCTTTAGATTCTTCGATATATTTACAATTAGGCATTATTTTCCATGCTCAGAAAGCCACGCAGCAGAGCAATATGAAAAAATTATGCACCTCTCAGAACCTTTTTTTTTTTTTGGCCCTTTTCTTCTTTCGCTGCCCTCTGACATCATCATTTTAATATTATTATTATTATGGGGCACGGGGTGGATGGTTATTACTGTAGAAACCTATGGTGTACAAAAGAGAAGTGGGACCGCTATACACAGTCAGGGGTCAAATCAGTGAGGGTGGGTGGCCAAATCTCATCCGCCAGCTGCTGCTACCTGCTCCTGTAAAATAGTATGAGGAAAAAAAAGAAGGGAAAGTGTAAAGCGTACGAAAAAGGAAAATGGGTGTCGGTTGACTACGAGTGAGAAAAGACTTAAAAAAGTAAAAAGAATGCCGCATGCCTCAAGAAACCAAAAGACTGTCAAACGTCCGTGGCCTCCTACAATCCGATTTTATCCACCCAATTTTCTTGTTCTCATTGTCATATACAAATAGCTGACCACGCAACGATACATCTGCAGCATCCAAAAGAGCATTTTTGATTAAGTAATTGCCAAGAGCACACATACTAACATAATATCATGAAGAAACTTGTGCCATTCAAGCTTTAAGCAATTTTGATTCTTTGGTTTTACAAATATGGTTCTTTTACTACTGTGCATCATCTTAACGTCATCTCAACAATTTAGTTTAGTTTCCATCAGTGGATCAATGAAACAAACCTCCAAGAATTACAGTGGATCCGTCATCTATGTGGCTTCCCTCGAGGATTCCTAAGCATATGTTACCTCTATTCTGCTCCACAAGATTTTTCCATATAAGCACTGGAAGTGGTGACGATAATAATGGTAATCAAAGCAAGAAGAATTAAAAACAAACAGAGACTTACATTTGTAATTAAGTAACCCTCTGGAGGGATCTGAAGTTTTTTGGAGACAATCCACCACTTGCTCCCAAATTGAATTTCCAAAGGTTTGAAAAACTTTTTTAACTCGACCAATGATCTGCGAATAAATTTGAGCAAAGCCTTAAGCGCATGAAGGCAGTTAAGATAAAGAGGCATTTCTTGAGCACATGGATTCATGTATCATACTACTCATTTTACAAAATAATCAATTCTAAAGGGAGATATGCAGATTATCCTTAAACTAGCAAATTGTGTGGCTTTGTTGGATACTTGACATCCATTAATAAAACAATAAGCAGCAAATAATAATGCATTCTTCTAGTCAATGAGTTAGTTATATTTTGCGATTATACCTCACCGGAGATTTAGCGCTCCAGCAGAGAGGCAAGGTATCATCTGATGCATCGAGCATGAGCCCTTTTGATGGAACATCTTGCAGCTGCAAATAATAAAAAGACGAAACGGTTAAACCAACCTCCCGAAAGAAAGTTGTAGTTAGTTCCTCCCAAATGATACTTACACTGGCAACTAAGTCATGGTATGCTTGCTTGGTAAAATATGTATACGAACTGCCACTGTCAAAAACTACATTTCGACTTGTACCACCTAAACTAAGTTGCTTGCCTCCGTAACTAATCTTAGCCACTTCTGCAAGATACGAATTCCTGCAGTCGAACAAGTAAATACCGGAAGCTGTAATACATAGAAAGTAGAATGCCACAACCGAAGACAGGATAATTAACAAATAATTGGTCTAGAAAAAGAAAAGTAAAGTCAACCCGGTTTACCCTTCTGCTAGCATCAACTAGGCTGACTGCAAGAATAATTTTTCCCAATCCGATCTACAATCATATATTGCTGAATATCTAAGATGTTTTAATATGAAAACAGCTCCTACTGAGATTAGGCTACTGGATCAATCAAAATATTAAAATAGACTGAAAAAGAAGCAAAGAATAGCAAACGGCATCTCAAAGATCTTGTACTTACATAAAAGGGCTATCAAGCATGGGAACCCACACCATCTGCTGGTTAGGTACAAAGTCATTGCCTAAGAACAAATATCCACCACCACGAGCATCAAAGGGAAGGCAATGTGCTACCACATTTTTTATTTTACCATGGATTGCCAACTGGGATGGTAAGCTGATTTTTCCCCGGCTAAGCCCAAGGATTCCATCTGTCTTTGCAAGTGACTTCAGAAGCAAGCCTTGCTGATCGTATGCACAGCTGGGAATACAAAGTAAACCATTAGCTAAAATAACGAAATTTTAGAAGTTCAAATGATGACCAGAGATATTTACCCAAAAACAATATTCGGTTTAACCAGTGATCCGTTTGAAATAATCAGATGAAACTTATCCTTGGCAAGAACACCCAAGGAAGAGCTACTATCTGCATATTCTATCTCATAATCACATTGCTGGCACATTTTGCACTTGTTTCCTTGTGGCTTCTGAACTTCAATGCAGTATGAGTCCTTTGAATCAATTAGATTGCTTTTTTGGGGCTTGTAAAATGGGTGTGCACCCTGTAGAAATTTTACATTCATCAGAGTCCATCAATCCACACCCAATTTGAAATATCAAAGTGTAAAAGACCAAAATGAATTAACTCAAGATAATATTGTGATGTCAACTGTCAAATATTATACACAACCCAAAGGAACAGGTTGAGAGATGTTGCCACATTGCCAGAGATGTGGGGTTATTTGATCTCTGTGCAACTATAAATTACACACCTTTGCACAGCTAGTACATGGAGCATCACACTGAATCCATGTCAAGTCACTCCCCGTATCTATATCTAGAAAATAGGGCTTTGGAGGATTTCCCACAAGAATAAACGTGTAGTATAACCTGCATAAAATAGAGTATCTCATCATCTTGAGAGAAAGAAAGCAGAGATGTACATAACTTTAAGCACTTAATATAGATATCTGCAGAAAGATTATCAATCCACACCCAATTTGAAAGATCAAAGTGCTTTAATAAGGGAACCCAATGACACTTCAGGTGAGCTATTAAAATACTGAATTTTAATTTTGTTATAAAAAAAAAATATAACTGTTCACAGCCATAACATTTGAACACAATTCAGTACTCCTAAAAGGAAAATGTGAGAATGAGAAGAGAGAAGGCCAAAACTGACTTCATCCTTTAGAAGTAATCCGCGATTTCATGAAATAAACCAACTATCACAACCTTCTAAATTACAATAGACAATTTGGTATCTAGAATCCATTGACAACTGAACTCCGCCTATTTAAAGAAGTGATTTAGCAAGTAAAGGACGAAAGACGTGAAACCCTGGAGAAATGGTAATTTAAGAACAGAATCCGAAATAGTATTGAACAAAATTGAGGACCACATTACAGATAATCATTAATTATACATCAAGATGGAGAATCAAGAAGACATTTGAATAGCCAAAACATACCCTTCCGGATGAACGTTGCCATTGACAGGTAAAATTGTGGTAGAATCAATCTTAGACTCAGAATTCATAGATTTCACGGATTTACTTCTCCTAGTTGTATCCACAAGACTCTTGGAATTGGAATCGACAAACCTCCCAAGTTTGAGCTCTGCATCTTGAGGCACATTCCCCTCAATTCCCAACTTATGATACAGTGGAAAAACAACGGTGTTTGACTTGCGCTCTTGATCCGACTCCTTTAATTCATACAGGGTTTCTTGGTTCATAGAAACCCAAGAGAATAAGGCAATCAAAGACGCAGCTAAAATACATGAAAAAAATACTGGACTACCAAAAATTGATCTTTTCGATGAAAAGCGTTCTTGAACTCCTGGGCCCTCTTGGGATTGTGGAGTTTGAAATGGTCCTAATGGCTCTACTGGATGCTGTGGTTCTGGTGCCCGTAGGGTGGGTGATTGTGCATTTTCTGTGAAAGTAATTGTAGTTATAGTTTTGCCTAAAGAAGGATTCTCTGGAGGGGGTAACGTGATTATGACTACTCCTTTCAGTTGAGGTGAATCCTCATGCTCTTCCATATCTCAATCCAACTGATATATTTTCCTTTCCCTCAGTTCTGATCTGGGATCAAGATAAAGATCAAAATTTGTTTGTAGAAAGACTAATATGAGAAAAGAGAAGAAGACCCAAATGAAAGAGGAGAAGAGAGAAAGAAAGAGGTCCTTCAGTCCTCTTCTGCTCTGATGGTGATTGACTGATTGGGAGGGAAGAGCATGGAATCTTTCAACTTCTCAAATCTATACATTTATATGTTTCTCTCTCCGTAGAAGTCAATTGGGTTGTATGACGTGATATATTCAGGAAATTATTAAATTTGAGGTGTTCACAATTGAAAAGAGGGAAATGTGAAATCTTGTGAGGATGCCAAGAAACTTGTCCAACTTTACATCTTCTTCTTCCCGGGAAATTTCTGCTACGGAAATTGTTGACTTTAACATTTTTACTATTAAATCAAAGGAAAAAGCCTTTTGGCCAAAATATATGTTACCAAAATGATCAGATAAGAGTATTTTGAATATTTTGATATGGTGAAAAGACTAAAAAGTAATAAAAATTTTTTTTGAACCAATTCACTCTTATGGCATTTATGACATTGTAACTGATTTTGATCAAATTTTGGACAAAAACTTTTGGCCAAATAGTATTACCCTTAATCAAAACGGCTTAAAAGGCTCACTTCCCCTTTTTTATTGGGGGCGCGGAGGGCTTGGGGGGGGGGGGAGGACGGGGGACTTAGAATGAGAAGCAAATGTATATTGAGATAATAAGATTATTATAACTAATATTCTTATTTTAAAAAAATAAGAAATTTTGTTATTAAAATTTGATTATAAAATCAATTTAATTATTAAAACTTTTTTTATGTCTTCATTGTCTCGAAACTTTTTATTCAATGGATCTTTGTCTATTTTAATCGTTATTTTTCATTTTTCAAAACAATTGGATCTTAATTAAAAAAAAACGATATTTACCTAGTTTTCATCAAAATCAGACTCACCTTTAGACATTTAACCCATTGGTGCATTAAACACCTTTCTTAAACCCCCCAATGACCACCATTTGATCTAGTCCATACCACGCTTACTTGACAAAAGTTCAACAAAAAACAAAAATTTTGAATCCATCTTGAAAACCGATTAATCGATTAAGTATCCAAACGTTATTGTGTAGATGTATAGGTCTTACCCCCCAACTCAAAGATAATACAAATGTTGGGATTTATGAACATAGAAGCAGCGAAAAATAAAATTTTTACAATCTCGATTTAGGGTTCAAGTACATTATGTAAAATTGAATTGTAAGAAGATCATACATTTTCTATTTTGAATAATATAAATAGCAAATCTGTAGGATCTAGACGCTGCGAAACACGAAAGTCCCCTTTTATATTTATATTATGAATTTTCTACAATTAGAAAATGTTTTATTGATCTCATCAATATATGATTTTAATTTCCTTTAAAATTCTATTAAAAGAAATTCCGTCAATTCAATTGAATTCACTATTAAAAGTTCGTGATTATTTTGTTTAGTGTGCGACCCTGTATGTTTATTTAACATTGGTAGTGAGTCTAAACCCACAAGTCATAAGCGACCTCTAGCAAGACATTATGTCTACTCAAGTTAAATAAAATCAATAATTTGATTTTAACATATTTTAAAATCCAATATTTATTCTCACGTCACATAATATCCGGATTAAGTATAAGACATGGATTAAGTCATCCTTAAATAACTTAATCATTCATTTATTGATCATTGATTAAACTGTCTAAATAAATGATACTAATAACTTTTTATTAATTCATTTGAGCACGGCCATGCATTTCTCAATTTAAATCATCAAAAGGGCCCAAATGATATTTCACTCATAATGAGTGTCACAAATCAAATCATTTTTCCATTCACATTTCTCACTATGATTCATATTATGTCCAACTAAAGCCTATATTGCTATCCGATTAAAGATAACATTAGATTGAGTCAAGACATATAATTCCTCATATAGAAATCCATGATGAAATCATGTCGAGAGACTTAAATATGATTATAAAGATGATAATTACTTATGACATAATCCATGTTGTAATCTATCATTACGGATCATGTCCAATACATCATTAGCTAACACGTATTTATGTTTTTACTTGAATATCCCATATTCATGATCAGTAAAATGTGATCATCAGTAAGATTACATACTATTCTTAATTTATTATTGTTCCAATAATAATAACTGAATATGGACTATTTAGAATAATACATTTATCGTCAAGAGGGTTTTACTATTAAGTTACATACTTAATGACCTAAAGACAGATAGTATTATTTATAGAAACATTAGGTATAATAAAGTTAATCTCATAAATACTTTTCAAGCAAGAAATACAAATTATATTATTATACTGTTACATAACGGTATCAATAAAACCTTAATAAAAGTGGAACATTTAAAAAAAAAAAAAAGCCGTTGATGTTTGTGCAAAGTTAAAGACACACTCCTTTAATCATGACCTTCTTCCCTTAATTAAATTAATAAAAAAAATTGCATAATTCAATTTTTATATAACTGATCTTTTATTTATATGCTTATTATATTGATGATAATATATGTCAATTGCAATTTAATTAATCAGATAAACACTCTACGTTGTTTTAATTGATTAAATTATATATCCGGATCTTCTATTACATATTTGTGTATTGTTCTCTATTGTACTAATAAAATTAAGAAAAAAAATCTTACACATAACCTTTAATTATGATTTCTTATTATATTTTATATATTAAACCATAAAAAGATAAATTATTCCTTAAAAATATTTGATCTTTTTTTAATATATTTTATATATTAAAATTTTAAAAGGTAAACTAATCTTTTAGAGACACGTGTTATTAAATTTTTTACTAATATAATAAGGAATGACACACAAATGTATAATAGGAGATTCAAAACCTTAAATCATAGTAGTTGATTTAGTTATCTAAAATGTAAGCTCGAAATATGCCATCACATATTCAACACCATTTTTTTACATTACCAAATAAAATAAAATATACTACCTAATAAATATTAAGAACATATAAGGAATACCCTTTTAGGATTTTAATAATAAAAAATATCTAAAAAAATAGGTGTCTACTTATTATTGATGGCGTATAATGACAAGAAAAAATGTGATAGCATATCAGAAGCCTTACAATAATTAATCTAATTAAAAAGATAAAATTTTTGAAAAATTTTAAAATTAACTACTCAACTAATTATTTTTTCAATGATTATCCTGTTGTATATGATCCTAGAATTGTTCGTGGCTTCACTTCAATCTTGTTAATTAACTTTCTTGATTACTTTTCCAACTTTTTTTTTTCTTTTTCCATAAAAGTTTTGTTAATTAGTTTTTCCTCTATAATTTTCTTGATGACAATGTTGTATTAGAACCAATAAGGATTATGGATTAAGGGCAGGACATTATCTAATTGGTATGGGATCTGTAATTGTTAATTGAGATTTGTAGGGTTTGCTTGCCATCTAATGAAATTGATATGAACTATTAACAATATCTTGATTTTTTTTTTAAATAGCACAAATAATAATTGATCATTTCAGGACATATGATTTCAAATTGAACTATTGAAGTAAAAACATTTGAAAAAAATTTTAAAATTTAAATTATATAATAAAAAAGATTTGATTTTTAAAACCGTATTATATTTGAAAATAAATAACATAAAAATGAACAAATATGATTTCACTAGATGGATAATTAAACTCTTTCAAACAAAATAATGAATTACCATAAATGAATATTTATAATATTATATAAATCTAAATTAAATCTAAAAAATTAGGAGAAAAGAATTATGTTTGAAATTAAATAAATGAATCTCCAATGAAGAATTTTTTAATATATATTTTTTAAATAACTAATTTTAAATTTAAATTCTTAAAAACAGGCTCATTAATTTAAGAGAATTAGATCCACTTCACTTTCAACAACCATATTAAGTTATTAACAATAAAAATAATTTGTAAATTTAAATCAAAGTTATAAATCGAGTGGATATTTAAATACTGAATGAAAGATACTAAGTACTTAACTGAGACCCGGCAGACTTTTGGGGCAAAGTTGAAATTAAACGATTTACTAACTCACAGGATTTACAGGCCGCCAAACTTAAGTCCCTCATCTCGAGTCTTCCACCAGGGGTTGAAGGTTAGAATCCGCAAGCTAAGACTGCAATGCAATATTTTGTCGAATCTACGAGATGCGGTATGCAATATTTTGACATTGAAGACTGTTGCGAATGACTGTTGAAATCTTCCATCCTTCTTTTCTTCTCCACCGTGATTGAGAATTCATCAAAAAATCCCTAAAAATTTATTGAAATTCATTAAAAAATGCTTATAGACTTCGATTCTCATATGATCTGAGTTTGAGCTCGTAGGAGCTCAGATCTAATCTAAACCCATTGCCCCAATTTTCTTGAGGCAGAAAAGAAGAAGCAAGGAGGAATTCTTATAATTCTTTCCACAAAATGACTGGTCGGATCTTTGAATATTTCGTAGTGTGCGGGATTGGCCCAGAGATTCGAACCTTAGAAGGCAATAAAGGGTTCGAGGGCACTGGTGTATTGTACTTGGCCTCGCTTCTTGATCAATACCCCCCTTCTGATCATTCTCTATACCCTCCACCTCCTCCTCAGCTTCCCACTGTAAGATTTCAATTTCGGTTGCCATTTGAACATGATGTTCATTGTTTCTCAATTTCAGCTCCGTCTAGGAAATTGTGTTCACTTTTTTTGTTTTTTTTTTCCTCTAATTTTGAAGTGTCGTGTTTTAGTGTGGCAAATGTTTTTGGAATTTCAGTTTCGAGCGCCTAATGGCATTTGGAAATTTGAGGGAACTTCTTCGTGATTAGATTGTTCTATGTTGTTATATTCCTGGTAGAATAAGTGAAAATTCGAATTTTTATCTTTTCTTTTTGTATCCTTTTCCATACTAGAAGTAAGCATTTTTAGGATAAATATATTATTCTTATTATTTAAGTTAATTTGATGCAATGCAGTGTGTTTTACCTGCTGGTATTGAGTTTCATTCATCAGGCTTTGATCCTAAAGACCCATCAACTTTTCCGCGGACCTATCCTATTGTTTTAACTGGTAAGCAAGTGTCTAGTGTCAAGTGTATGTTACTAAGTTACATGATGTAGACTTGTACCTCTTCTTGATACTCCTTCCTCTGCTTCCCTTTCTTTACCGCTTTTCCTTCCGCCTTAATAAAAATCTGAATTGAAGTTCTTCCCGTTCTTATTGTTCCTATTGTCATCTCTGTCATGATATCTCATTTTACTTCACCTTTTCGAATCTCTTAATTGATTTATTTTCTTTTATTTCTGCATGAAAATTATTGCAGAGGGTGATGGGTCTAAAATCTATGTTAGTTGCATTGCTTTCCGGGATCCAGTCTGCGAGGATGTTGCTGAAGCTTATCGGATTCCTTCTAATTTATTTGCTGATAAATGTATCTGTCTCGTTTCTCGTTCACCTAGTTTTCGGATCCTACGAGATACATTAGAGGAAATCTTTGTGCTTTGTTTCTCCTCTGCTGGAAGTAGGTATGACTTAATGATGTTGATTTTCTTTTTGCCTAAAAATGAGAAAATAATGATTTTCTTGATACTATTGGAGACTAATTCAATATATATGTCTTCAATTTTGTTTAGCTATATGGAGGGATTTTTTAAATCTCTGAGGAAATGTAGCAGTTTAATATGATTCTATGCTCCCTGTCCTTTTGTGAATAGTGAATAACCTCAAGTTCATTTTTGGCTGCCGATCTTTGTAGTATGGGGTGATAATCTGATACAATCAAGCTTTCCGACAAATTTCCTTCATCCGTATTTCTGATAGTGTGGATGGTCCTAAAAATATGCCAAAATCATGTAAAGACATAAATATTTAGTATAGATTAAATGAGCTGAAACCAAAAGCTGGATGGATATTAATCAATAAAGTGACAATTTTAACTGCGGATAATTCTCATTCCATTGTTCTTGTATTAAGTTGAAATCGGCTTCTACTTTCATAAGTTTGCTACTCCTGATTGGAGATGTTGATACTGGGAAGAGAAATATGAATTTCAAAGCAGCGAAACAAAACTGTGAGCACTGAAAATCTCTTGCCATTCAGGAATCTAAAATTCTTTTTGATGAGTGTCTTGCCCCTCACATTTCTAGCCTGTACTTTTACCTTCATTTCGTGCCTATATGTCCCCCTTAGTTGCTGTGGGCCTCAAGTTAACATAATAAATATGATTCTTCTAAAAGTCCTTTATGGTTCTTGTCGCAAAGTGTTGCCATACTGCATTTATCTATCTAAAAAAATTGGTTGGTTCTTCTTCATATTCCTTTGGCTGAAACTTTTATTATTTTCATATACGATGAATTAGTCTCCTTTTGTTTTATTTTTGTTTATAATTCTCATATAATACCTTGTGTGTCATTAATGAGCTCTGCATCCTGACAATTTCAGCAAACCATTGTGGGACGTCATCTCATGTTTGGTGTCTGATGTACCTCTTCCTACACCTGGAAAGGATCGAGTGCTGTTTGCCATAGAGAATAGTCTTCTTGCTGTTGAGGTTCCACCAAAGGATGGTCTTCCTCATGCTGATGTATGTTGAGATGTTGTTATTTTTTTTTTCTCGCCGAAAGCATTTAGCAGTTGATTGCAATATGTTCATTATCTGTTTGACACTCATAATGTATTTCATAAATGACAGATATCTTTCCAGCCCTTGGTCCAGTGCTTAGACGTTGACAATTTCATCAAACTATTTACAGCTGTATTACTTGAAAGGAGGATTTTACTCCGATCAAATATGTAGTTGCCTTGGCTATTGACTTCTAAATTGTTCAGTTGATGACCTTTTTATGTACATGTTGAAAAGCTTTCTGATATTTATGTGCTTTTTAACATTGCCAATGCAGGTATTCTCTCCTAACTCTTGTTTCGGAGGCCATATGCCATTTGATCTACCCATTTCGATGGCAGGTAACTTGTTAAGACATGCATGTAGGTTTACTTATGAGGACCTTTAAAGGTGTCCTTGATTTGAAATTTCCTAACTTCATCTTTTGATTCATTGAAATCTGATATCTAATGTCTGAAAACTTTCTTTTGGTGCTGAAGCATGTCTATATTCCACTACTGTTTTTCAGTGGAGTAGACTACATTGGTGCTCCCACACCATATATGATGGGTCTTCATTCTGCTGTTGATACTTCTGGACTGGCAATGGATGGTGTAAGTCTGTACTTGGGATTAATTAACAGTTGAATACTTCATTCCTCATAACTTTTTATTCAATATTTTCTGGAATAAGATAACTTGAATCTCATGTGGCAAATTGTTTGCTGCATTTTATCATTAACTATAATTTACAATTATGAGGATGGGATTCTTGTTACTTGTACTCCTATTATCCCATTAATATTTTGGTTTGATGTGTTGTATTGTTTACACTTAATTAATTAAGTTCATAACCCTTATCTAACTGTTTCTGTGGCATCTTTTAAGCTCTTTCAATGGGTTATCCTGTTACCTTTTCCCTTTATTTTTGGGAGTTTTTTATTGCCTTTTGGAATTGGGAATCACCTTTGGGACTTAAGCATAAGATTTTATAGGTTCATCTATTCTGTTTTTAGTTAACACGGCCTCAAAATTCACTTTAACATGAACTTTTAGGATAAGTGCAATTGCATTCCTAAGATGTTAACGCACATTTGATTTTGCATGAACTCTTAAAGATGAATCATAAAATTTGCTACTGTAATAAAATTTTAGCTCGCTTTCAGTGGCAAAACCTGGAGCGATGATGCTCAGAAAAGAACGATCTATCATATATGTAATAAAAGCAGAAGCAAAAGATTAAGAAAAAGACACCAGCTCATCAACTTCTTCCAAGTTAAGTTTTTAAGTGATTTGGAAGCTGCTTATTCAAAACTCTTTATTTTTTTGGTATAAAACTGTCAAATTTCCTATAAAAAAAAATGTATAAATAAATTACACTTTTGGATTTTTTTAAAATGCCATGTACTCTCTTCATTTTACTATAAAACTGTTGAGTATTCTATCAAAAAATATCATAAATATCTGCCCTTGAAAACTAATAAATTTATCAATAGAAAATTAGATTCAGAACGCTTGAAATTATATTTTTATCTAAACTACAGAACATCCAAGTTTACTTATGGGATGAATGTACAATTTAAATTTAAATTTTAATTCATTTTTTTTTTTCATATGTTTACCCTATCTTTAAATTTCAGTAAAAAAAATACTATAGAGAATCTTTATTTATATGTATAATATATTTTAACAACTTATAATGAATTTTTGAAGTGTTATTTAAAAAAAAAATATTACCAAGATTAACATATAAAAAATATTAATAAAAATATCACGAAGAATTTGCATGGGTTAATGCTACATTATCTTGGGATGCTTTACATGATTTAGTACTTTGTTATCAAGTGAACATGTTATGGAATTTATTGACAAAACTTACCGAAAATTGTATCTGGAAAGATCTCTCATTCAAGTTTTCTTGATGATTTTGAGTGAAATGATTTCAATGTAAATATTACAGACATTAACATAATTTTAATAATGAAATTTTTAAAAAATTAATATATAAAAATACCGTATATGTATGAGCAATGCACAGGCCATCATCTACTTTAAATAACTTTATGGATTGGAAAGCCCTTTTTGAGTCATATGGTGAGCAACATGGAGAAAAAGGAGATAAAGTCTGGAATCTAGGGGGGAAGGTTTTTGCTTTTTGTTAGCACCATAGCTATAACCTTTTCTCATTTCTCCGGTATAAAGTTGCTAACTGAAGCTTATGATATTGCTGCCCAAACTCTTTTCGGATAGCTACAAATCCAACTAGCAGCTAATTATGTGTATTGTATTTCATGGTGAAAGTCCTAACTTCCTTCTTATGTTATGCTCATTTTAAAATGTAGTAGTATTAACTTAAATATGGACGCTTTCTTATCATGCCTATTAACTTCTACTACATCACTGTATCCCAGGTTTGATGATTTTGACCCTTTTACCTTGTAGGTAGTTGTTGTTGATCTAGAACATAATTGCATCTCCACAACAGAGGATATCCCTGCATTACCAGAGCCAGAGCATAGTTCCTTGAGGGGCGAATTGATGAATTTGCTGTGTCCAAATGTTGTTGGAATTGACCAGATGAAGACCAATCTTGGTCATTTCTCAGAGGAGTTTCATGGAGCTGGAAGCAAGCCATGGGGAGAAGATCATGACCTTCAACTTAGGTGATTCTTGGTGGTGATCTCGATCTGAGGCACTTGATCTTTTGATGAGACTATTTTGTTTTGATGATGTTAGCCTTGATAGTTGAGTCTTTTGCATTCTGCTTGTTCTTTTTTTTTCTTCAGATTTCTTCATTTGATGTCATATGTGCTGTAATTATGGCGTCTTTCTCAGAAGTTTCCTGGGTCAATTGTCAGTCTTTTTAAGCTATTGCTTGTGCTCTGTTTTATATTGAGTTTGAGTGTTGGGGCCACATAAGAATTATAAAACCTAGAGAGATGAGACTGGCTTGTAAATATCTGTTGATGTGAAAGTGACTTAATTCTCTTCCTGGTCTCTAAAAATGAAATATGTTTTCTGATTTGGAAAAAGGCCATCCATGGTAAGTAACTTGTGGGAATTATGCTCTGGTTTATGTTTCTTGGCTAGACGCTTGCTGGCAATGGTGTGTGCAATATTATGTTCTATTATTATTTTTTCTTTTAGCAATATTATGTTCTATTATTATATTTCTTTTAAAATATATGTACATATAGAGAGAAACCTGTTCCCTTTGTATTTAAGGCTAAAAAAAAAAATCTTCTGTTGACAAACTTGCCTGTGTACACTATGTCAGACTGCTTGTTGCTGTTTCTCTATGACACATTATATCAAGTTATGATTGCCAAACCTTTTTAGCTTAGCAATTATATGGATCAATATGAAAATATCCATCTCAGATCTGAATTTATTTCAATTTGTAGGTTCATATTTCTCAAGTTCTTTGCATCGATATTAGGTGGCTACCGCAATTTTATGGTATGAAGCTTTTACCCCTCTTTCCTCTTTGACCACATATTTCAGAAAGTTCTCCCATTTACTGCTCTTTCAATGTCTTATTTGATCAGGAAAATACAGCAACTCAGGTCTTCAATACTCAGGCTTTCTTGAAGAAGCGTTCTCGGTCAACTAATCAACCACCAGATCCAATGGTAGTAAAATAGCATCCCTCATCTCTTAATCTCAATTCCTTGCTTGGTCAGCTTGTCCGTTTTCTTAATAAAAATAATTCTTTCACAAGTCATCCTACAAAGATTATGTGCATAGAGGACCTTTCTTTGCAAAAATCTTTTCTTTATGAGTCAACTTTCTTTTAAATTGGTTTTTTATAGTGTCAAGCTGAATTATTATTATTATTTGTTGATTTATACAGATCACACAATTTTTAGAGTCCCAGGGGTTCTTAGATTACTTGGAGAGAGGCCTTGGATCTGAAGTGAACAGTCATAATCTCCTTGATAAGTTACAGGATGCAATTGGCAGAGGTCAGAATCCTCTGTCAATTCTTCCATCACTTTCTGGGCAGCCTGAGATTATAACCATATCTGAACCTGGTTCGGAAATTTCAGGTACTCTTGCTATTTCCATATGTTGATACATGCCATTGGCTGAATGTATTTGGAGAATAAAAAGGATTATGCATTGTGTAAAACACTTAACACTATTTCCCATCATGATTAGGTACCAAATTCACTTATGATAAGTTTCCTGCAAATATTAGAACAGAAGAACAGGAAGAAAAGAGGAAGCAGATTCTAGCAACAGCTAGTGGGGCACTTGAATACCCTGGAAAGCATATGCCTAGGTATGTTGTTCTGATAACATAAGATTTTCCTTGACACTAAGATGTCAGAGACGTGTTTCTGATAACTCATCTTGTTATGTTTAACTTATCTTCTTTTCTTGATTAGTTCACCTTCTATATTTGCTGCTCAAGATCCCAGGGCTGAAAGCCTAAGCCCAAGGGAGAGGGCGGTAAGTTCTGTAAACAGACCTGAGGCCATTCTGTTGAATCTGTATTCGGGATTCTGATTTCTAAAATTCAAACAATCATTTCTGACAGGCTGAGAGGGAGCGCATGGTTTTGGATATCAAAGTGAAGTTGCAGGTAAAACATTTTTCCTTCTTGTTAATTTTTTGAATAATTTGTATCAGATTTTTCACATGGAGCATGCTATTACTTAAATGGGACTGCCAAATTGACCCACATTTACAGGGTTTGAAATTAAACTGGGAAACCATCAAATTGTCCATTTTTGCAAAGATGTGCTTTATCAAGAATACCCCCTTCATATTCAATTATGACTCAATTATGAACCATTTTCTGAGAAATAAAATTTGAATTTAAATAGTGTGGAATCTTATTGATCGAGTAAATTTGCCTTCCCTTATGTGTAGGCCTTATGTTTATAATCACTATTGGTCCCTTACCAAACAATTACTTATCCTTATACCCTTTGTTTCATATTCTCATTTGATACAATACTAACTAATCTGCAGCAAATTGAAAGGGTCACCATAGAAGCTAGAAGTTGTTTGCCTAGGGTATTCTATTATGGCTTTTGCTGGTGAATTTTTTTTACCTGTTACAATGTTTGCTTAGGTTGCATTTCATATTGATCTTTGGTCTTATGGAATTTTTGGAATTCAAATGCCTCCATTTCTAAAAGCAGCTTTGGTGTAAATTAGCTACATAGATAGAGTTCAAAGACATCACTATCATTATTGTCGTATTTTTTATACTCTCTCTGTTCTCGTTTCTTGTCATCTTTTGGAAATGAACATCCATTTAAGAAAAGGTCTAAATACTCCAAATTTTTTAAAGAGAAAAAAATACTAAGATACCCTTTTTTGATCTGCACAGAACATTGAATTTACTTGAAAGGATTTTCATTTTTCATTCATGGAATTGTGCAATCAGTTGAAAGGTTTAAAAGTCTGAGAAATTATACAAGAATAATGTTCAGATCGAATGAGACAAGGGTATATGAGAAAAAATATGGCAAATGTTTTCTTGATTTCATAAGGAGACATAAGGTTTTGGTGGTGGTGCTTGGTTGGTTTTGAGGATTTTTCTTTAATAATATTTTTTCTATTTATTTTTTGTAACAGGGCTTATGGCTACGCCTTTTGAAATTGGGAACAACTGATGATCCTCTTTCATCATTTGAATATGGGACGATACTTGGTATACATTGAAATTTCACAAAATTTTTGAGCACCGTTCATATAATTTTCTGCAGCACAAGTGACCTTTGAATTAAAGAACTTGTGATTTTACTACTTCGTGTTTATTGTTCTATCAGCTCTCATCGAGTCTGATGCTGAGGGGATTGGTGGTAGTGGCTTTGTTGAATGTATACATGAGCACATTGAATCAGTATGTAAATTGATACATAAGAGTTGAATTTATTTTTGCTCTGCAAACATTGGTTTACTCGTTTCTTTGGCTGTTATTATTCTTAGGGTGGGACCTGTCAGTTGTCTGAGGAGCAGTTCATTGCAGTCAAGGAACTGGTTAGTTCAGCTTTTACCAAATTGAGACGTTTATTGACATTAGTTGTTTTAAAAATTAGTTTCTTGAGTTGTAACTTTTGAATTTGCCTGTTTCAGAAGTGTTTAATTATTTTAAATATGTCCTTTGGTTATTCAGAAATTTCTGTACTCTAGCTACATTTCTGCATTTCAGTTACACAAGGTGTAGAATTTCCTCATCATGGTTCGAGCTTCTGTCTTACTCAAAAGTGATGAAAAAAAGTATCAACTAAATTAGCCTTGGGAATCAACCAATACTTGTTTTTCAATGTCCATTAGAGAATTTGTTGGTTTCCTGTCTTGATATATTTTTGACATTCGACTAAAACCTTCCATTTTGATGGTAAAATATACTTTCATGAGTACTTATGTGGCTAATGATTTAGCAGCCTGTGATAAATTGGGATCTGACATTCCTCATGACAAGCTATTAAAAAAAAAATTCTAAAATGCACATAAAAATCTCAACTTTGGTCAAGCTTCTACTAGAACAAACTTTGGGATGGAGGTTAATGGAGAAATTTCATATTTCATGATTTTTATACCAATTTTATTCATAAACGTGCAGCTCAAAACCGCAATTAGTCGTGCCATCTCTCGGAATGACATGGCAACTATAAGAGATGCCCTTGAAGTATCTGCTGAAATGTACAAAAAGGATATCAGTGGTATTTCAGATTATATCCAACGACATCTCCGTTCTCTAGCAATTTGGGAAGAATTACGGTATGTGTTAATGGCTTGCTATTTATAGGTTCCTCTTTGTGCTAGGAGCTCTCATTTTAGTGCACCATAGGTATTCGTCCATTCAAATACCCTGTTAAGTTGCAAGACTTGCGCATAAAACACATTTGTACTGAGATTTTACTAGGCCTTCTTACTTCCGGGGAGTGCTTGGATTTAGAGGAACATTAGCTTTTCAGATTACTTTGTACAAAGGAGCCAGTGATCTACTATCATTCAACAAATGAGAAATGAAGTCATTTAGGGGAAAGTCCAGAGTCATTGACGATCCGTTTTCTGAATCTAGTTCTGAAATTCTTTTGTTGCACAAAAATATTAAATGCTCATGTGATAATGTCATTAGTTAGAGGATCACTAATTAAACTTATCAACTTTTATTTTTCACATAGAACCAGTTTTTATATTTTTAGTTTTTCTTTTTAAAATAGGATGTAGAAACTGTTTTCAATTCTTTTTTTGAATAGGTTTATAACTTGGATAAGTTTTGAAGCATTCAAGATTCTGCATTCAAATAGAACAATAGGTTTTATTCTCTTTGGTTATATTGGTGAATTAACAATTCTTTGTTTTTGATTCTCTTTCAGTTTCTGGGAAGGGTACTTCGACTATCTGATGGATCGCTCTTCTAGCAAGTAAGAAATCTCTTCTCAATGCTTTGTTTCTTTTTTGCTTTTGAGTACATGTAATCCATCGGTGGACCACATTTTTAATATGTCGATGCATACTTCTTTTGTTCTAAAACTTAATATGTCGATGCATACTTCTTTTGTTCTAAAACTTACTCTGCTCATATTGTATCTTTGCCTTCAAGTTTGAATCTGATTTCAAAACAAATTGAGGGCTCTTTTGTTTGGCACAAATCAAAACACAATCCTCATGTGGCACAAATGTGTGGGGTATGGTTTGCTGTTCACACCAACTGATATGAACATTTATTCTGTTGGGTCAGACTAACACCACATTCTACCTGAAAAACTCTTCTAGCTCGCATGATAACTCTCACGTCTCTGCCATATTGGTCGGTATATGATATGTAATCGATCTCATTTTTGAGATCTGTAAGACATCCATGGTGAGTGCTTACAAACACAGTTTTGCATTTCATGATCCTTGAATTGTGTAGGATGGTTCTCTTCCATGTCTAACTTCCTTTCAAATTTTAGATTTTTCCTCACTTCTACCATTGAATGAAATCAATTGGAAGAACTTGTAGTTGGTCTATTATTTTCCCAACTACTGTCAGGGCTATTGAAGAGATAGTGTTCTGCTTTGACTGGAAAAAGGCAGTAAATTGTGGTCTTATATACTTCTTTCCAATTATAGCTTGTGAGCAACTTTACTTCATTGCTTTTACTCTAATTACATCATCTGTGCCGAGATACTTGGTTGCTGCATTATTTTAGGTCTCTTACCTTTTACAGGATCTCCTCTAGCTCGTCTCACAGTTTAGTTCATGGCTGTAATGTTTTGTAAAATTTTCTTTAGTCATTAACATGCTAAAAGGAGAAGCCTAAATGGTGAACTTACATGTTCACACACCATACTCTTTTCTTTTTTTCTGTCAGATCAGCCAATTATGCGACGCTGGTGTCAACTCAACTAATTATAGTGGCAACACATCTGGTATCTTCCTGACTTCCTAACTGTCATCTTTTCAATCTTTGGAAGAAAAATGACATGACAAGAAGAAAAATTCTATTTGGCAATTGTCTGGGCCACTAATTTCTTTTTTCCTTTCTTTCTTTCTTTCTTTCTTGTTGTGAAGGCTGGATTGGGACTTGCTGATACTGATGCATGGTCCATAATTGAAACAATAGCAGGGAAGAATAACATTGGATTCAAACATCTGGTGAGTTGTATGCAAATTTTTATCAACACTTCTTTCCGGTTTGTATGTAAAATTGGGTGGTGCAGCAAACTGAACAACCTTACTCCATGCCCTGGCATTTTTGGGGCTGGATTCTCTTGTCTTGAATAACTATAAGTCCCTGCGACGCCGTGATCTTTACCTATATTGAAGTTGAATCTCATGCCTCTGTTTCACAAATTAAACTTCTACTGTCTTTGCGCCCAATACAAAATCAATGGGAGCTGTTAATCTGTGATGGATGGTTTTACTATTTACTGAGGAATTAGAATGGAGGGGGGCTTTCTGTTACATGGTGTAGTAAAAGAAATCCCGTGTCATAAGCAAATAGATGATATTAATCTACATGAATTTAGGTTCTATCACAAGATCTAATTGGGCCTTGTACATGCTGGGGATCTATTTGCATGCTAGTGTAGGAATTGTGGCAGATATGCTCATGTTCAAACTTTTATATTTCTTGAATGATTTGATTTTACAAACAATTATTAACTATGAGGGGAAAGATTTAAATTGAGTTCTGTTTATCTTGACAGTTGTTTATATAGGCCCTGGGACTTGATTGTTACGAAATACATTCCTGACAATGTTGGTTGATGTCTTTTACTTATATGTTCTCTTGTAACTGTAATATCTATTGTGATCTTGAGCAAAATTGATATTTGAACTAATGGAGTTAAGGTTTTGAATTTTTTGATCTATGGGATCTGAATCAGATAAAACTCAGGGGTTTTCTGTCACATATTCGGCAAATATGTATTGGTTACTGGGGAATCTACTCTTTGAAGCCCCAATCTGTCTCATTATATGGATTGTCTTCCCCACGTCCCCATGATGCTGCTAATGAAACACAAGCACCGGCTGAGGCATCTGGAAGGAGCTGGGTGCAGAGCATGTTTAGCAGGGATCCTTCCTTGAGATCCAGCTCGTTTAGAAGTGTTCGAAGGTGGACTTCAGATAGTGGTAATTTTGGTCTAGATCTCCATGTCATTTGATCTGATGTCCACTTAAGTGTACATTCATGATCTTGCTGCATCTTTTACTGACTTCAGATAACGGTAAAGAAGATTTATCTGCTGGGCAAAAGAAAATACAGACCAGTGTTCGCACACTCAGAGGTCATAGTGGAGCTGTTACTGCTCTACATTGTGTTACAAGAAGAGAAGTTTGGGATCTTGTTGGTGACCGTGAAGATGCTGGTTTCTTTATTAGTGGAAGCACGGACTGCACGGTAATGATTGTAGTGATATGTAATTTTTTCATCAATTGCAAAGGAAATAATTAGATGAAATGTTTAGTAGTAGCTCACATTTTTCTTCCAGATTTTAGATTTGAATTTGTTGCAACTTTTCATACCTATTTGTTTCTCTTTCATGTCTTAATAGCCTGCATAGGTTGTAAAGATGTTTTTTTTTTGGCAAAAAGTTAATCTGTAAGACAATCTAGCTGTGAAGTTTTTAAATCCAAAATTTCATTTCCATGTACTAACAACCTTTTGCTTTATTTTTTTTTATTGAAATAATGCAGATTAAGATTTGGGATCCCAGTCTTCGAGGTTCTGAAATGAGGGCGACACTGAAAGGGCATACCAAGTAGTTCGCTTTAACTTTTTTCCTACTTTACTTTATCTTATTTTTTGATTGGCTGGTATTTTAATATGTAGTGGGTGATCCATATTCTTTCAGCAATTTCCTTTCAAGTATTAACATTTTGATGTGTATGGGTTCCCCTTTTTTCTCTTTTATGCAGAACAATCAGATCAATAAGTTCTGACCGGGGGAAGTTGGTATCAGGATCAGATGATCATAATGTGCTAGTGTGGGATAAGCAGACGACTCAGCTTCTTGAAGAACTAAAAGGACATGAAGCACAGGTTTGATTAGAAATCTCATAATAGAGGTCACCCCAGTACCTGGTTTCTAGTTTTTCATAATCTCTCTCTAAATATCTTGTCCTTATAACATAAAATTGAATGCTTTAATGTACTTTCTCCAAGATCTTTTCTTTTTTAAAGAAGAAACAACCCTTTTCAAGCACCTCTTACATTTTGCATAAGTTTTCTGTCTATGGATGATACTGGAAACAAACATCAATCCATCTAATGTCACAATGGATAACTAAAAATAAATTGGTAATGCACCAACCAACTAATCAGAGCTTCCAGTTTTTAGTCTACGATTTGTATACTTCATCATGTGGAATATCTATTGCTTTTGTTTGACATTTCTATTCGTCAAAAAGCATTTATAATCACTGGCAGAGGTCAGAGGGACTCTATGTTCTAGTGCAGTCAATCAGAACAGCATCCCAAAAGAAACACAACTTCCTCTGTAGGAATTTACATGCATTGGATTATTACTGATCATTACAGTTTCATCCC
The DNA here is from genome assembly GCA_035221335.1 of Echites panduratus. Lineage (NCBI taxonomy): Eukaryota > Viridiplantae > Streptophyta > Magnoliopsida > Gentianales > Apocynaceae > Echites > Echites panduratus. The sequence goes on from JAWZTD010000097.1 coordinate 3,352,549, forward strand.
ATCAGAAGACAGTCAGTATTTTTCATGTATTAGTAATTTCCACACTCGTTAGATATATGAGCATGGTGTCGCTGAAGAATTCTACAGTGATGGTTTCACTCCCCAACTATTCAATTTATTAGAGAAATGGAATATAAATCTTTCATATGTTATGCTGAATAAAAAGTTGGAATGTAAGGAATGTGCTATCAGATGTGGTTTCTCCATTTTTATGTGAAGTTTCTTATTGTACTGTTTCATCTTTTTGATTCTGCTTATGGTTGTGGACGTCTTCCACTTCATAACAGATGTTACACTTGGAGTGAAATCAATGTATTTCAATTAAGCTATGATTCTATTGGGAATCATGCAGGTCAGTTATGTGAGGATGTTGTCTGGTGAGCGTGTCCTTACAGCTGGCTATGATGGGACCATAAAGATGTGGGATGTGAGAACAGATACTTGTGTTGCTACAGTGGGTCGTTGCTCAAGTGCTGTTCTGTGTGTCGAATATGATGACTCAACTGGAATATTAGCATCTGGAAGCAGAGATTCGTACGTTGTTTAGAAATTTTCAATATCTATGTCTGTTAAGGGCCTGTTTTGAGCTTCCTTCAGAAAAGAAAAACACTTAATTTTTTTTTAGAAAAGAGGAAGCTTTATTAAAAAAGGGAAATGTCTTTGGCCTAAATCTAGCTTATGTTTTACATTGCATGAAGCTTTTGAAAAAAAGCAGCAGTGACAGATGAGAGAGAAAAGGGATGGAGGAGACTTTATGGCATTTCATAAGTATTTATGACTTATTAAATCCAAATAGAAGAACAGTTTAGATTAATAGTCTAAAAAGTTATCTATAAAAGTAGTCGTCAAAGGGTGCTTTTTTAAGGCTATCCTAATCAGCTCTAATGTTTCTTGAGTTCACCTTGTATTCTGGTGTTTTTTTTGGCATTTAAATGTTTCGACTTTTCATCTTTTCTCCGTGGAGCCTCATTTTCTATACTTTCTTTTGAAGTGTTGCGAATATTTGGGATATACGAGCTGGAAGACAGATGCACAAACTCTTGGGACACACTAGTTGGGTTCGGTGAGTTAAAAGTTCATTAATTTTTTTTCATTATTGGTATAGATTGCCATCTGAGCTGGAAGCTTGAATGAACATTGTACAGGTCAATTAGAATGGTTGGAGATGTTTTAGTTACCGGCAGTGATGACTGGACAGCACGGATGTGGTCGGTTTCCCGAGGAACCTGTGATGCGGTTCTAGCTTGCCATGCAGGTCCAATTTTATGCGTTGAGTACTCTGTGTCTGATAGAGGAATAATAACAGGTAAAAACTTGTCTCCTTCCAGCAGTTTACTCTCATTCAATTTTTGTCTCTGAAACTCACTTTATTATAAACTAATTGTCAGGTTCTACTGACGGTCTGCTCCGGTTCTGGGAAAATGATGAGGGTAAGATTAGCAAGAACTCCTTCAGGAATTATTCTTGGTATTATCGGTTGGCTTGACTGTTTGACTTGCATGGGAAGTGGTTTAACTGGTGATATGTCTCTGGTACTTCCTATATTGTTCATTCTTGAATTTCAATGTTTGATTATCTTAGCCTTTTCATTTTGCTTTTGTTAGGTGGGATTAAATGTATGAAGAACGTCACTCTTCATACTTCTTCCATATTGTCTGTCAATGCTGGGGAACAGTGGCTGGGAGTTGGCGCTGCTGATAACTCAATGTCCCTCTTTCATCGACCTCAAGAGAGAGCTGGTGGCTTCTCCGGTGCAGGTTCAAAGTTAGCTGGATGGCAACTGTACAGGACTCCACAGAAAACCGTTGCAATGGTACATTCCTTCCTTTCTATCTAGTATTATTTTCTTCAAAATCAACTCATTTTATGATAGTCCGGAACTGTAGCAATGTTTAACCCAGTTTTCCATCCACTTAACTTTTGTAGAACCATTAGCAACAGTATTATTTTCTGCCATAACCGTATAAAGTCAATTTTCTGAAATTTTGAATATTCTATAGTTTTCTTTGAAGTACTAAACATGCCAGAAATAAGAAATGATTTTGTTGTCTCTATCAAGGCCTCAGGAGGTTTTTGTTACACAGATAAACCTTTGACACTTGATTATTGGCTTTATAACCAAGATGGCAGCTTTTCAGCAGATCACCTTGTTTACTCCCTTTTAGGTCATAGAATAGCATATTTCATACATCTTGCTGTCAGTTCAGTACACTTTAGTGACCTAGTCTGAATTTCTCATCGTCACCTTTCTCTTGACTGTATTCTTCTAATTGCTAAGCTTTCCCTCTGAAGCATGTTTCTCAATGTATCGACATTCTTCCCTGTTATAGAGGATCAGAAACCCCTTTTTGTCTCATCTTCGGTTGTGGTAGAGGATCTGATCTAAAAGTTGAAAGGAATATGGAACTTGTCATATTTGATTCCCACCCGCTAATTGTTATCTTCAACATCTTTTTTCACGATTTCAGGTGAGATGTGTTGCTTCCGACCTTGAAAGGAAAAGGATCTGCAGTGGTGGCCGGAATGGTGTGCTTAGGTTGTGGGATGCCACCATAAACATCTAACTTGGGGCTGTCACTGCATGCTTGTTATTTACAGTTACAAGTTTGGTAAAGAGACGAGTATATGCGGTATTGAACTTCTAATTTCCACTGAGCAGAGAAAAAATGCATGTTTTTTTTGACCCTTCTGTTTCTTGACCTTCGGCAACAAATGGATTTCTTGTTCTGTGAATGCAATAGATTTAGATGATTCTATCCCGGATGTAAAACTACTAGAATCTCAGTCAATTAAATATTTCATTTTTTCAAAAATATATATATTTGTCCCTTTTTTTTTTCTTCCAAAATTAAATGTCTCACTGGTATATCCTTTTATTCAATTTAGAATTAAAGACCAATAGGCAAAATTGGTTTGTCGAAATTATTGCTAAAATCTGTTTGACACAGGACTTCGTAGACACAATTGAATTCCAACAAACGCATAGCCGACATCCGTTTAGTGACAAATTACAAATTCATGGTGGTTTTGATTTAGATTATATCATTAATAGAATATATATATATATATATATTTGGGATTTATTAATTAATTGTTCTTACATTAACTAGGCAACACACTAACTATTTGAAAAAAGTATACCACTATAATTATACTAGAAAATAGGACACTGAAGATTAAAGAACAAATAGAATTTCAAAGCCATAAGGAAAGGAATATTTTTTTTTTCCAAGTTAAAATTGGCGAGAGGAAAAGGAAGAAATCTTATGATAATTCAAAGACTTTCCAAACAAGATCAAAAAGGGTAAAATCAAATCTTATGCCATTCATGGCAAGCTTATATATTGTTTTCAGAAAAAAAAAAAAAAGAAATCCAATAATATATATCTCCTCGGATTTGATCCACTTCAACAATCAATCCATGTTTGCTTTGCCTTATAGAAATTACACTAATCATTTTCTTTTTTTTTTTTTTAAGTAAGAAGAATAAAAGGAATGATTACACGGCAGTAAAGATAACAGCTGCTTCTTGTTGTACCATTTGGTTCTGCTGGTTCACGTGTCCAAGCCAACCTAATCCCCAGTGATGTCAACACTATAAATCAATCTTAGACTATAGTTGATGATGAATTAAGTGTAATTTTTCACAAATAAACTAAAAAAAAAAGTTTTGGTGAGTAATTAATTTATTAATCTTACCTACCAATGGAAGGGTAAGGTCAAGTCCTCTTTCTTTAAGCTCTCTATAATATATAAGGCACGCACGACATTCACATCAGCTGTGAAGAAGATACATCCAATTAGGGGTAAGACTTTCAATTAGCCCAAAACGAGCCCTCAGGCTTCAGCCTTGAGCTATATATCAAGTTTGAATCTTATCAATTCTCTTTTAGATTGTTCATGTATGCAGTTATAAATAACGATTACGGAATTTATATATTCCTTTTTGTCTTTTATTATAAAATTGTTAGTTGCCATTTTTTTTTATCTCTTAATGTTTGTGGTTTTGCAAGTCTTAGTACATATTTATTAATGTGTTCTTTTCAATTAATATTATCCCTTCAATATTTGATGCTTTCTTACATTTATTTCAATGAAATACAATTATATATATGTAAATAAATAATAAAAAATATTTTAGACATAATCCAATTCATATGAAACCACTTGACTATTTGAGAAAATGATATTATACTAAAAGTGATTAAAAAAAGGGTGCGGATATTTGCACCCCCAAAACTGTTAAGTGCACCCCCTATTTTAAATACATCAAAATAAATGAAGTGGA
>JAWZTD010000097.1:3362213-3382984 GCA_035221335.1 Echites panduratus
TATATATATATATATATATTTATATATATAATGATTAATCTTCTTGATCTATGGATTAATTTTATGTGCATGCAGCTTGTGCCCATGCTGGATTCATATACTACTGCCTTGCACATGTTGGCTTTGCAAGCTGCTACTCATGCACATATCGCACAAAACTCAGAGCATACTTTAATCTGCCAGAAGATCCATGCGGAGACTGCCTTGTTCATTACTGCTGTCTTCCTTGTGCTATCTGTCAAGAACATAGAGAGCTCAAGAATCGTGGCTTTGATCCTTCCATAGGTAACAAATTAATTAATTTCAAATTAAACTAATGCTTTGTTTTCACTAATAATAGTCTTTTCTGTTTTTTCATGATCACTGATTTATGAATTTTGAGATATAAATGGATATATTTGAAAGGGTGGATTGCCAATGCTCAGAAGTGGAACCAAAGCGGAATTACTGTGCCACCAAATATAGCACCAGGGATGGCTCGTTAGGCTCTTCGAATTATTTTCTTTATGGATTTAAAATTAATTCCCCAGTTGTGTATTTCTGTGTTGGTGTTTCTTATTCAAAATTCATTGAATTTATGTTTTTTTTTTTTGAGTGTATATTAAGGTTTGGGATTTCCATTTCCTCATCAATGTTACATGTAAAATTACAGTATTTAGTTTTATTTTAAAATGAGCATGATCAAAAATAATTAAACTGTGTATATATATATAAATAAATGTTATTCATTAAATCATAGATAACTCGTCTAACTTCTACATTTTCATCCTTTTCGAATTTTAATTTTTTTAAAAAAATCAATGATCGACTTATGAAAAAAAATAATAACTTCTACATGGAGATAATTAAACAATCTAAATAAGAAACAATAATGAGAAAGGTACCAAGAATGGTGAGAGTATTATCCATTTGTTTCTAGAATAGAATGACAATAATATTTTTAATTAAACAAATATTATTAAATAAAACTTTTACAAAGTTTATAGCTAAATATCAAATACCAAAAAAGCACTAAATCATTTCAATTGAAATTAGTAATATATGAATTTTTAGATATAATATTTCTAGCTAGATTATATATCTCCCTTATTTATTTTTAAAATAAATTTTATATATGAACAAAAAAAAAATCAAAATGTTATTCAAAGGTAATATTCAAATAATATAACAATGAAAAACAACTCGCGTGGGGCCTGTCATTCTATCAAGTCTTCAAACAAAATCTCTTTATCTAATAATAATAATAATAATAATTTTTAATCGAATAACTATTTAATTAATTTTAAAATTACATTATATTTCAAAGGAATACACTAAATATTAAATCATTATTATCATAAATATATTCTTCTACATCATAGAATATAAACTATATAATAATAATTTTATTATCATAAGAATTCAATTAATTTTATTAAAAGTAAAATTTTTTCTATTTAATTGAATAAAAAATATAATTATTATTATTACATAATTAAATAAGACTTTATTAAAACTATTTACACTTTAGAATTTTATATTTAATATTTTTCTCATCTAAAATTGAATATCCCATAAATATATATACATATTTTAAAATTTTTTTGAAATAATTTATTTTTAAAATGTGATTTTAATTCTTTTAATAAAATTTCATTTGATTTAAAAATAAGATATTTAATTTTAAATAAAAATACAGTATATTTCAATATGGATCATATGTTAGTAAGTTGGGAAACAGATGTCAGGCCCAACTATTGTTTTCTTATCCACCTTTTGGGGAGGAAAACTGAGGCCCAAGCCGTAGAGGAAAAAATGAGAAGAAGAAATGCCTTGGGGCATCAGGTGACACAAACCCGATCCAATTCAATTAACAAAAATTGATCCTGAAGCAACATTTTCTTCTTCTTTTTGTTTTTCCTGATTAAATAATTATAGTTACGAAGTTAAGATCTCTATCGACTCGAAGTATCAATTCAATCTGCTTAAAATTGAATCTTGCACCTGATACTCATCTGAAATTTTTAGTTGTTTACTTGTACACACACCTTGTGTATATACATATAATTCTAACCGAGACAGAAATAATTGAAGAAATTCAATCTTCAAGAGCAAGAATTTTATGTATTGATATTTAAGCAAAGGAAGAGCTTGGAGGCGGATCAGCAATGGAGGTCACACAAGGAGGTTTGGATAGAGAGAAGTCGAATTCCTCTTCTTCTTCCCCGCCAATTTCTGCTGTCGCTAGTTTCTGGAAAGGTGCAGTATCAGTTAGTATTACTTCTGATTTCATTTTCTCAATAATTTGTGGTTTACTTCAACATGTCTTTTCTTGGATGTACATTGATTTTGTGGATAAAAATGTTGATTTATTTGAGGAATGCAAATTGTAGAGCATAATCTGTCAATGTCTGGGCAATTGGTGAGATCGTTAGATTCAAGTGAACTGATACTAGCACATGCTAATTCGATAGATTGTTTGTAATGTGAGTTAAATTTTGGAACTTCTGTTATTAATTTTCTGCGGAGATAATAATTGTAGTTACTGGTTCTGCTGGTGCAAAGTGTGTAGACGAAATCAATCTTCAATTATCGTTGGAGGGACTTTAAAGAGCTCGTTTGTGTAATAAGAAGTCATTTCTTCATTTTTCTTTTCTTTGTTTCTGTGTCCCTTTTTAGTTGCATTTGTCAATGATAGCAAGGTTTTTCATTTATCCCATATTCTTGCAGATTCGTGGTTTCTGTTACTCCAAAGACAATCATGTTTTACAGTATGACCTTTTGGTTGAAAATTATTCTATTACATTTGATGTTTGGTGTATTCACAAAGGTGACATCAGGAAGAATTTGTGCTTATTTAGTTCTTTTACCTGTTTGCACTGTCATGGAGAGTTCATGAGAGGTCCCAGGAATAATTGTGCTTAGGGTTCTTTAGTTCACATGAAGTTATCACATGTTAACTCCTTTTTTAGCCTGAGAAGTGTTACTCTTTGTACACAATTGGAAATTTGGAATCATCAGTTGTGTGGTTTGAATGGAAAAGAACTGCATTACTCTGTTTTGGTTTGCTGAACAAGTTCCTTCTGTCTTATTATTTGCTTCCGAAACTTCTGATTGATAACAAGTCTTCCCATCTGCAGATTTTGACCTGGATAAAGAAAGAGCAGTCCTTGATGAGCAAGGGCTTCGGATTGCTGAAAATCAGGAAAACAGCCAAAAGAATCGCAGGAAACTTGCAGAGAGTACCAGAGGTACTATTCAATCCATTTACAAGTTGGTGCTTATTTTGAGATTCATGATCCTGTAGCAGCTCAATGAGGAGCCATTGTCTTATTCTGGCTCCTGACATGGGCAAAGATATTGGCTACTGTTTGTGCTTACACTATTGTGTTCAAATGACATCCTCTATAACTATGTTGTTCTACTGTTGACAGATTTTAAGAGAGCTTCAAATGAAGAAAAGTTGAGCTTGTTTAACTCTTTACTCAAGGGTTATCAAGAAGAAGTTGATAACCTTACTAAGAGAGCAAAATTTGGAGAAAATGCCTTTCTTAACATTTACCAGAAACTTTATGAGGCGCCAGATCCTTATCCCATTCTTGCTTCAATAGCTGTGAGTACTTGCTCTATATTATGTAGTTTAAAATTTGACATGCCATGCGATATCCAAAATTCTTGACAGTTGTTTGGTTTGGCTACAATAACATTTAGTTCAGAATGCAACTAGTGATAACACATATCTTGAAAGAAAAATTGTTGGAACTGTTCTTCAGTAGAATAAAAGTTCTAATCTTTGAATGAATAAAAGGAAAAAGAATCAGGGAAAGCCATCTGAATTAAGAGAGTTCTAACAAATAGCTAACAAATACCCATCTGAATTTTAGTATCTAATATTCTCTCTCTCTGTCTCTCTCTCTCTCTGCATACACGTGTTATGCGTCACAGCTAATGAAACAATTTTGTTATGCTAAATATTGAAATAAAAATGAAAGAAGAGGGATTTGAGGCATTATTAAGTTATTTAGGTATGGCTTTGGAGTTGAATAATTCGTGGGTTTTCCAGGCATGGTGATTGTTCCTTTTGTCCTGTAGGATAAGGACTTAAAGTTGTCTGAACTTGAATCTGAGAACAGAAAGATGAAGGTTGAGCTTGAAGAATTCCGAGCTGAGGCAGCTCATCTGAAAAATCAGCAAGCGACTATTAGAAGACTTGAAGAACGTACCCGCCAGTTAGAACAGCAGGTTTGTATTTTAATGGATTAAATTCCTTCATTCATGCTTTTTTCTAGCAATGGATGAACTTTCTGAAAGAACAATTGTGTGATATGTGTCTCTGCTGCTACCATTTGACTTAGGTTGGCAGAAACTTAGCTTTTACCCTCTTGTACTATTCCTGTTGTATCCTATTATCTTTTGTGATACAGACTGGGATGTTGTTTCATATCCCCTGGGACCTTTTATGGAGGTTTCTGTAATTTGTTGACACTTAAGAAGTGGTTTATCAGCCCTGAATTATTGCTTTTCCTATTGTTTTAGTTTTGTGACTTTTGGTTTTGACGCTATTTAATGCAAACTACAACATTCTATTCTCTGACAAATTTTCCTTCCCATGACTCTACTACATAAAAAATTATTAGACGTGACAATTAGGTTTTGGTTGCAAATTAAATTTATATTAAATGTATAATAATTTCAGGTCTTATTGGTTTTTCTGTTTTTATTATCTTGTAGCTGCCCTTTATTCTAGAATTTTTCTGTCATACAAAGGTGCGTTAATCAAATATCACAAATTTACAATTCAACTCTTTTATATGTGTATTTAAATTTCATCTTAATCGACAAGAGTTAAAGCCATTAGTCTTTACTTATGGTATGTAGAAGTTGATTTGGATTGTTTAATTTGCTTCAATTCCATGTAGATCTAATATGAACTTTCTTTATTCTCCAATTTTCCTTGATGTTCTCTGCTATCGCTAGATGGAGGAAAAAGTGAAAGAAGTAGTGGAGATTAAGCAGCGGAGTCTGGCAGAAGAGAATCAGAAAGCCTTGGAGGTGATAAAAGAGAGGTATTACCATCATCTTTTGTCATTTAAAGCCCATATGCAGTTGTGTTCATGCTGGTATTAGGACATTTACTTTTCTGTTCTATCGATAGAATTTTCTTCCCTCTTCTCCTAGAATTAATACACATTGTGTTCCTTGTAATGCAGAGAACAGGCATTGCAAGATCAATTAAGACAAGCTCAAGAAAGTGTCTCTACCATGCAAAAACTACATGAACTTGCACAGAGCCAGTTATTTGAAGTCCGAGCACAATCAGGTTTATGTCTAATCCTAATGCCTGTATGCACATTGTTTTACTATTGCCAATTTAACACATTGAGCATTGATGTTATTGCTCTCTTCAGATATATGTTGACCTTTTGAAATTATCCCTAACGATAAACAATGCTAATTTCAGAGGAAGAGAGAGCAGCAAAACAATCAGAAGTCAATCTTCTGATGGATGAAGTTGAGCGTGCTCAAGCTCGCCTTGTTAGCCTTGAGAGAGAAAAGGTGTGTCCCAAGATCTTTATGTTATTAGTTTCTCATACCATTTTGTTTTGTGATTATATGTCTCAGACTTGTTGGAAATTCATTTGAACACATTAGTTATAAAACTAATTGACTAGATGACACAAAAGATTCAGAGAGAATAAAGCTAGAGCAATTAGTTTCAAGAACATAAACTTTCTCTGTGTTTAAACCAACAGATCTTATCTTTTTATTCATAATTACCACATATATATAGATAATACTAACTTAGATTATCGTATCCTCAATAACCTAAAACTAGGAAACCTATTACCAAATCCTTAACCATCTAGGAAACCTTAACCTACCAGAACTAAGATAATTCTCGAATATAATCTTTATGCAACTATATATCTTAACACTCTGGCATAGATTACTTAGTTTATCCAGATATCTTGTATAATTGCTGTTGTCTGGAATGAGTTAACCATTTTAATCACTAGTAGCTATAAGTGTCTTGATAATTGCTACATAGATGCATGATGCATTATTTTGATTAATCTTCACTTACTTCTCTCACAGACTGCTATAAAGTTGAGAATACTAAATAAAATGAATCCTCTGAATATGACTAGATGATCATGCTACATCTTTGATTGATTGTACCAGGCTCAGTTGATTTTCTTTCATCTCTAGTATAGAAGAAGGGTGACAGTCTATGATCTGAAACAATTTTTCCTCCTCAAGTTTGCATTGTGTTATATATATTAATATATCAATTATCAAGTGCAATAGTATTTACCTTTTGGGTGTTATTGGTTCATATCAAGTGCAATAGTTTCTGCTCTGTTTGTTTGCAACATAGTGATGTCCTTCTGGAATTTTGTGCAGACATTGCTGCGTTCCCAGTTGCAGACAGCTAGTGAAGATAATGAGCACAATGATAGGTTGGGCTTTCGATACTGAAAACTTCATATTTTGTTGGAAATGATTCTTATCATTCTACTATTTTTGGTCCTTTTTATGCTTTCTTATCCCCTCTTCTTTTTCTTCTCTCCTGAAGTTATGTCATGTTCTGATTCTTTTCAAAATGAAAGAAAAGAGATCTTGCACATATCTGTAAAACTTTGTTAACTTAAACAAAATCTAAGTATATAAGTAGACTTCTTCTCTTTGGTGTTTCCTGGCAATGAGATAAGCTGTGAGAAACCAGGCACTAAATTAGTTGGATTATCATTTCTGAAATTTAATTTTGAGCATTTTGAACCTTGGAATACTTTGAACATATGAACATTAGGTCCGCTTATGCTAACCATGATTTTGATGATTACTAATTTCTTGTGAGGGTGATTAGTAATCTCGAGAGATGTAGTAATCCCTCTTAGGCACAAAAATAACTTAGATTTGTTGTTTTTCCACCTCGTTGGCTAGTTTCAAACAGATGTGGTTGCTTCAATTGTACATCTAATGTATTCCTTTTTGTGTTCCTTTTCAGTGATAACTTGGATGCAAATAGCATGCTTGAGAATTCTCTGTCTGCCAAGGAAAAGATAATATCTGAATTGAACATGGAACTACATAACATTGAAACTGTCTTATCAGATGAGCGTGAGAAACATATGAATGAGATAAAGAGATTGAACTCTATTATCATTGAGAAGGTATACTTCTCCACACTTATCTCTACCACCTAATAGGCATGTAAAAGAAGTTGACTCAATTCCATCCTTTTTTTAACTTCAGAACCATTCCATTTTTTTCTATTGAAGCACTTATATAGAGCTCTCATAAGCTTTTTGACATATCACTTTCTTGGGCTGCGCATTATGTGCCTAGATAAGCATTACCTTTTAGTTTTTAACTCAATATAGTACTCTTCATTTAAGGAGGCAAGAGATCTATGCATTTCTTTGCTACTGTCATTCACTTTTTCCTTCCCCCCTGCCTCCGCTTGTGAAGATGCATGACCCTTTTTCTTGAACATGTTAGGACACAAGCATTTAGGATATACAAATAGTCATATCAACTCATGGATATATGGCCTAGTTGTCAAGTTTATAAGTTGACTTCTTGGACCTGGAAAACGCTGTATCTTGTTTTGTACTCTATATATGCAATATAATATATCATTCCCCTTTACTTTATGTTTTATATATCTCACATGCATCTTAACTAGAGAATTTTTTTATTCTTATCCCTTATATCACTATTGTGATGTTTCAAAATTCATAAATCTGTATCAATACAACAATTTTTAAGTTTATATCTCAGCTCTTTCTGTGATCTTTTTCTATATCTGCGCATCCCATCATTGATATTTGTTTTCTTCTGATATTTCTCTTTTTCCTTACCATTAAATTTTCTTTTTTTTTTGCAACTTACAGGAAGCTGCTCTTGAGGAAATGAAAAGGGAGCTTCAGGCAAGGCCAACATCAAAAGTGGTTGATGATTTACGGAAAAAGGTCAAAATTTTGCAGGTAACTCAGTTTCTTTCGAGGTTTACTGGGTTTTCTGTTACTACATTCTTTCCTTGATTATGACTTCTTCATTGGAAGCAAGGGAAGAAAGAGGAGTCTCTGGATGAAAACATTGCTTGAGATCCCTGCACAGTCTGTACACTAAAGTTACTATGAAGCTGTTCATAGTAACCGGTTTGTTATCACAGGCAAAGATGTAGATTACACTAACAAAAAATGGGATAAAAGTATTTGTTGTTTGGGTTTTGCATAATCTCTTTTCCTTCTCTGTCACAAATTAGTTAGGCTTCAGTGCCCTAATGTTTCTGAATGGGTTCTGCTGCGCCTTTTTAGTTATTCCTTTAAGTATTTGATATACTGCAACCTTTTAGGCAGTGGGTTATAACTCAATTGAAGCTGAAGATTGGGAAGCAGCTACCAGTGGGGAAGAGATGAGCAAACTTGAGTCACTACTACTTGACAAGAACCGGAAGATGGAGCATGAACTGACACAATTAAAAGTATGAAATAACCTCTATTTCCATATGTTGGTCCTCGATTTTTTTTTTTTTTGTCATGGGAACTGTTTTGACATTACATGCCACGTGGATGATGAAGCATTGAACAAATAATTATACCATGCTTCTATTGTACAAACAATTAAAACTTTTAATATCAAGCCACTTCTGGTGATGTAGCTTTCATTTAATTGTCTGCTTTACAGGTCAAGCTTTCTGAAAAGACATCTATGCTGGAAGCGGCTCAATCCAAAGTAGAAGAATTAACTGCAAAGGTGAACGAGCAACAAAGGCTGATACAGAAGCTAGAAGATGACATACTGAAGGTTTGCTTAGTTGTTTATGATTTTAATGGAAACTTAATGTCATGCTTACTACATTCAGAATATGATGATCTGATTTAATGTGCTATATCCTGTAAATAGCAAGATCTTATCAGAAGATTGATGTCTTAAGAATTCCTTTTTAAATTGTAGGTTATGTTTCAACTCTTTTCCTTTATTTTTTTTAATCTTCTTGAATGCAATGCAGGGTTATAGTTCAAAAGATAAAAAAGGTGCTCTGTTTGATGATTGGGATCTAGCAGAGCCCGGAGCAACCGAATCATCTGAGGTATCAATTTCTCTGCTTCCTAAGATTAACATCCTAGCTCTCTCTCTCTCTCTCTCTCTCTCTCTCTCTGTATAAATATATGTGTTTATATATAACTGGCCCCATTTTTGCTTAAAAATTTGCTGATATTTGTATGCAATTTTCTACCCATGGATTGTTGCCAGTCATCACATTAATTAAGCTACTTGAAACATGCTTTCTTTTGCATTGAGAATGGGTCTACTAGGAGATTCCAACAAGCAGTGGAAGACTAGTCATAAATTTCTCTGCAACAAGTAGCAGGCAGGGAATGAAATCTTTTCTGATTAGTGTAAAACTGGACTTCTCTTTGAGCCTATCTACAAAGCCCTTAATCGTCATTTCCAGAATCATTTTAGGTTTTCTAAGAGAGATGAGATGGATGTTATGTCTTTCAATGGTTTAGTGGTTTAGCAGATGAAGAACTTGAAAATATATATGAGGAAAGTATCAATTAGTCACTATGTGGTTGCACCAAATATATTTGACAGGCAAAAGATCCCTGATACCCTGAACTCTTAAGATGTTCATTAATACCCTCCTTGTTTAATACATACCCTTTAAGAGAATCTTTGAAAAACTAACAGAAGCCTGTCACGCACACCTAATACGACAACATCCAAGGCAAATATATACAAATTTAGTATTAAAAGATTTCTTCATTTTACACAGATGATTTGACATCTATGTAGTTCTGATTTCTTAAGCTGTAAACTGATTATATTATATTAGATACAAATAAGTGGGACGGATAAAATGAATTCTGAGAAACATAAGGGGAATAATTGTGAATTTTTCTGCCTTTTAAGTTTTGACTATACATCTAATTGCTTCATGATCATTTCTCAATTCTGCGAAAACAGAATGCAGAACAAAGACATATTTCCTCAGAGCATGATCAGAATTCAATGCTTAAGGTGATCTGCAACCAAAGGGATAGGTTTCGAGCACGTTTGAGGGAGACTGAAGAGGTTAGTCTGTCCATTGCATTTGGATGTCTTGGTTGCTTTTAACTTCTCTGTCTCTACCCATCTGTTCCTGCAACGATGTACTGACTATACTGATTTCTTGGATGGATACTCTATTCTCTTTTTCTTTCCAGGAAATAAGACAGCTGAAGGAGAAGATAGGAATGCTAAATACTGAACTTGAAAAAACAAAAGCCGACAATGTCAAACTTTATGGAAAAATTCGATATGTTCAGGATTATAATTCTGAAAAAGTTATTTCCAGAGGATCAAAGAAGGTGACACATTTTAATTCCACCTCATTTTTTGTTTCACATGACCCGCTTAGTATATTTTGGCTAAAGTTAGACCTGATTCCCAGTATGCTGAAGATCTGGAAAGTGGCTTTAGCTCTGATGTGGAATCCAAGTATAAGAAGATATATGAGGATGACATAAATCCTTTTGCAGCATTCTCAAAAAAGGTGCCCCAAGTTATTCAATTTTTCTACTTGTTTCTTTATACCTTCTATTTTTCCTTAGGGCACCATATCTCATCAGGAGGTCTGTTTTTATTCCTTGTATACGTGCAATTTTAACAAAAAAGCATCGGAATGCATTAGTTGTTGAAAGAATTTTTCCCTTTGGCTGTGCAAATTTAAAGAGTAGCTGTCAAGTTCCTTCAAGATTTAGTTCTGAATTTTTCATTTCATTGACTTTTAGCTCTAGATTCAAGATGGGGTAATGCCCATTTGTGCAATTGAATTAACGTCGTCTCAATCAATCCCTATTCTACCCTATCATGTGATGTTTTCATCTTACTTTATTTTTGCAAACCATAATTCATGAGCTCACCATAAATTTCTTTTGATTCCATTTTCTTTTCTAAACCATGAATAGGAAAGAGACCAGAGATACAAGGAGCTGGGTCTAAGAGATAAAATTACTCTTAGCAGTGGGCGTTTTCTTCTTGGTAACAAGTGTGTTCTATAATCCTTGCTCAACTATACTTGGGTCATTAACAAGCATTTTGACTTATTAGTTTTGTTGAGAGGAGTCTATTTTAAACTCTCTAATGAGATAAGGAATTATCTGATTTCTTTTCAGGTATGCTCGAACCTTTGCATTCTTCTATACCATTGGATTGCATGTTCTAGTGTTCACTTGTCTTTACAGAATGTCAGCTCTCAGTCACCTAAGGTACTAACTACTATTCTCAAGATTTTTCTCTCTATATTTTACCCTATTTTCAATATCTCATCATCTCGTTTCTTCAGTCCAAGGTTCATTTGTTCATTACCTTTTTCTTTTTTCACAGCAATGGTCCTGAGGAATCAATGTTCGGGGATAAAGCCACGAATCTTCCACATGCACTGTAATCTTCGTCTTGGACACCTTTTCTGTTCCCTTTCCTTTGACACTATCCCTTAAGCAAATTTTCCCGCACGCTGTTATAGAAAAAGCAGATTGGAAATTGTTGATAGAATCTTATAATACGATGTACATAGGAGGGCAATGGTTGATACTCTTTTAAACAGTTTCTACTTTATAAATTCGGCACTGATGTATTTTTGTTAGGTCCAACCAATTGTCGAAGGAAAAGACAAATTCTTGATAATCAATCACTTCTTTTGGTACCAAACAAGAAAGAAATAATTTTAGCAGATTATTAAATTATGGATTTGACCCAGTGGAAAAGATGGTTTGCCAGTAAACTAAAATTTAAAAGTAGTTTTAAAATTTGAAAACACAATAAACATCACAGGTCGTTGTAGTATAGTGGTCAGTATCCCACGCTGTCACCGTGGAGACCCGGGTTCGATCCCCGGCAACGGCGTCTTTTGTCTTTTTCCTTCTTATCCTTTCCTTTCTCTTCTGTTTTTTTTTTCTTACCTTGTTTTTGTTCCTTCTTTTCATTTTTTCCCTAGCGGAGACCAGGTGAAGAATCTATTATATATATGCTTAAACTAAAATTTTTATTTTTAAAAAATTTTAATGTTTAAATAAGTCATGTATTAAATTAATATTTTCTTCAAAATTCAACCAAATCAAAAATATATTATATAAATTTCATATTCATGTTATCTACTGAACAATTACTATATATTGTTTCTGGAATGTACTTATTTCTACTTCAATACTACATGAGTTTAATTTCTTATTACATAAATTAATTAAAATCTTAAAATAGGTTGATATTATCATATTAAAAATTATACTAAATCAAACTAATTTTATAAACACTTATCATTCCAACCATATTGCAAAATTCAAATTTATGGATATGGAAATTAAAAGATTCTTGTAAGGGATTAGAAAGAATGAGGAAGGGTATAAGTAGGGAAAAAGTATATTTTACTCTTTTAGTCGAAGTATATTTTCTTCCGCTACATTTGAAAGGATTTTACATTTGTTTCCCCTCTGCCCATAGTAAACTAAAAGCTAACTCATAGTTTGAAAGGAGAGATTTTGAGAGAAGAGAAGGGATTTCCGAGGAAATTGGAGGAGTGGGTTTTGTTTGAAAGTGTTTTTGTGAAAGAAAAGAAGAGAAAGGGAGAAAGGGGGAGAGAAGGACAATCGCCCCTGCGAGCGATTTGGCATGCGTCCGAATGTGAGAAGAAAGCTAAATGAAAGACCTCTAGTTAAATGAATTTTTTGTAAAATTCCTATAATACTCACTTTATCAATTCTTTTTATTTTATATCAGATTTGTGTGAAGTTATTACTATAAAACAACACCTTTAAATAATAGATCAAGTCATATCTCTCCAAACTCCCAAACAAAAAAATTACATTTCTCATATTTTCTTTAATAAAACTCCTAAACATCATCATATACCTCTTTTCTTTCTCTTGAATATTGTAACTTAAACTTTCTTTTATTTCTCTCCCCCTTAAAACGAACAAACTAGCTACAAGTAAACGAAATAAAATTGACTAAAGTCTAAACTAAATAAACCTCTCTCCCTTTTGGAACCAAAACAAAGTCAAAATCGGAGTCGATTTAATTGGATTAGCGGTTAGACCAGAAATCGGATTTGAACTTCAACCTCTAAACCGTGAGAAGAGGTGCCAACCACTACGACAACATCCATATTTTTATTTAAAATCACATTCAATTATAAGTATATGTAAAAATTTAAAAAATTATTTTTTAAAAGTAATAATTAATTTATTTTAAACTTTAAAAATTAGATAATCAATATTTTATTGAAATTTGGATTGTAATATAATTTTTAAAGAATTTTTATATTATAATAATATATGTCATCTAACAAATTAAGTGAAATTTATAGTTAAATTAAATATTAACTCTTTTTAATTTCTTTTTTCAAAAAATATATATAGAAATAAATATTTTTCATATAAATTTAAAATTAATTTTCTATTTCTATAAAAATTTTATGTATTATATTTTCTAAAAATTCAAAATAAATGAAATAAAAATCCAAACCAAACTGGCCCTGATCCGGCTAGTTCAACATATCACTCTATCAATTTGGTTAGATGTGAGATCTAATTTTAAAAATATTGGTCATAAAACGACCAAGTTCCCTAAACGCGCAGCAAAATTTTGAAACGTTTTCTGTTCAATTCATGTTGTCCTAATCCACCATGAAAGTAGGAGCGGCAATCTCTACCTCCGCCGCAATCTCGGCCACCGGCCTCCGACTATACAGTTTTCCGTCCGCCTCATATTTCAAAACCCTCATCCCATTTAACCATTGGAGGAGACAGAAGAGTTCTATCGTTGCTTCCAATACCAAAAACCCTATGCAGGGTAATTTTTCTCCTCCTTCAGGATCCCCTACAGCTCAAAATACCCCAATTCCTTTGACTCCAGAGTCGAGAGCAGATGAACCCAAATTGACGCCCAAGCCAAATCCGCAGCCATGGCTTATTGTTGGGCTGGGCAATCCTGGCAAGCTTTACAATGGTACTCGTCATAATGTTCGTTTCTTTGGCCCCTCTTTCTGAACTTAAATGTGTCTTGTTTGTGCTTGAATTTAGTCAATATCTTCTGTTTCTGATTTTTTTTTTAATTTTTTATGTAGGTTGGTTTCGAGATGTTGGATACGATAGCTGAAGCACAGGGGATATCCATGAGGAGTGTTTCCTTCAAGGCTCTTTTTGGGAGAGGTACTGTTCTTTTTTATATTAAAATAATAATAATAATCTGTTTCTGTATCTTTTTTTTTGGGAGAGATCGGTGAAGCTGAAAATTGTTAATCTGATATGGATACTATCAGTCTGTCATTCGGAAGGATAATCTTTTTGGAAAAGAACTAAAGTTGGAAAATTTTCTTTTATTATAATGAATTAAGATTAGGATTTGACGGAGTTGGCTTTATGTCTTCTTTTATGAGAAAATCTTTGAATTATTATTGGTTTATTTGGTAGGTTTCATTGGGGAGGTTCCAGTACTGTTAGCCAAGCCACAGACATTCATGAATGCAAGTGGTGAGTCTGTAAGTTCACTCATCTGTGATTGTTTTAGGTTGCAATATATATGTATAGAATTCTAGTGAGTAGCTAATTTGCTTTTTCTTTCTTTTCTTTCAATAGGTTGGAGCTATTGTTTCATATTATAAGATTCCTCAGAATCAAGTCCTTGTGGTAAATTATTGACCTTTAAATCAATATAGATTATATCATTTTCATTTTATTACTGAGAAGTTTAAAATGACACACATAGGTATTTGATGATATGGATCTGCCTTTCGGGAAGTTGCGCCTGTTGCCAAAGGGTGGACATGGAGGACACAATGGGTATCTTTATCTATTTGCGTAATGCTTATGTGTGGGATAATATGATTTTCAGCAGAATGATCATCAAATGTTCCTGTATTTGCTTTTTTGTCCTACCAATGATCCCAATGTCTGATTTAATATGCAAGGTATTACTGAATGTATGCTTAATCGAACCCGTACCTGTTGAGTGTGTTTATCATTCTAATGTAGAATGAAGCTGAGGTTATTGCTATGCTTACTGATGGGGAGTAACATATGGTTAACCCTGACATGGAAAAGCAATCCTAGTTCTCTGCCACTATGCATTTTGCAGAAGATAATGTTGCCACATAAGTTTTTGGAGTTACCTTTCCTTATGAATATGTAATTTTGCCTGGCTTTTGTTGCCAAAATAGGATCCCTAGAAACTGCTTAAATAAATTTTCAAATCTTTTGAGTTTTCTTATTGAATTTGAATCAGATTACTTGCTTTGATTGAGCAAGCTTCTCCCAACTTTTTACAGGATGAAAAGTATAATTAATCATCTTAAAGGTAGCCGGGACTTTCCTCGTCTTAGAATTGGTACTTCCTAAGACCATGTAATAACATTCATGGAAAATGTTCCCTTCCACTTTTACTTGTTTACCAATTTTTGAAATATCTACAGGCATTGGGCGGCCTCCTGGAAAAATGAATCCTGTAAGCTTTGTTATGCGACCATTCAACAGAGAAGAGCGTGAAGAGGTAATTTGACTTTCAACAGCCCCTAATTTTAAGTAAATCAAACAAGAAACACTGGCTTAAACCTAAAGAAAGGTAACAGAAGAGACTGTTGGTTTTGTTTCTCTGTCTTCTTTTTTTCCAGTTGGATTTTGCATTTCACACTGGCTTGGAAGCAGTTCGAATACTTTTGCGAGATGGAATTAACAAAAGCGCAACTTTTGTCAATAGTGCCAAACCATTAGAGTGTCTTTGATCAAGAACTGTTATTGGTTTACTTGTGATGCAAATGCTGGGCAAGTTTGCAAGGGGAGGACCTGATTAGATCACTGTGGTTTGGTGGGCACAGTGGCCATGACCATAGGCTACATACCGAAGTATACATTTTGTCACAACAGTTTTTTTTTTGTATGAGAGAAATCTTGCGATTCTTTCTTTTTTGAAAAGAGGTTCTAGTGGCAATTCTTTTTCTTTGTCCTTATCATATGAATGTCCAATGGAAAGATACGTATTCCAATCCTTCAAGAAGACAATGAATACTACCGATTATCTACCTTGTATTCTCAGGGTGATAGTCTCACCATCAATCAGTTCTCCCGAATTCTTTTATGTCCCAGAATCTGCAGTGAGTGATTTGTTAATATCAAGAATGAAGTTGTTCTCCGACGTGTAATTTTCCAGTTTTCTGTCTCTCATTTCATGAACAAATATCCACATTCCTCGTGGAGCTGCATCTTATGTTTTCCTCTTACTACTACAAAAGATCACCCGGTTTATGATCTTAATTGTTTTTATTGTATTGAATGCTTTAATACGGTGACCTCTTAAATAAGTTGTAAAATACCCATGTGATGGAATTATACATATGTTCTAGTGTTCAAATTAACAGAAAATGCCCGTAAGTTACCTTCTTTACGTTATCCCACATCGGTTGCTCGGAGGAAGCGAGGAGAAAATCTACCTATAAAAGAAGAGGGTTGCCGACGGTACAACATACTTACCTGGACGGGGTCTATGGGTGGTCAAGAAGGCCCATGGCCTAGGTTGGTGGCCTTCATTGCACTTCGAAGGGGTGCCTGCCTAAGGTCTGCCCAAGTGGTGGAGCCTACGTCATAATTTGTGACAGTGGGGGCTGCGTTCGCGCGGCCCCTGTCAAGTTATTACCAAATGTTTCTCCGTTGGTTTGGTTCAGAAATGATATAAATTTTGGATTTACTTTCTATTTTTCGTCTTAAAAGTTACGGCTTTCAACCTATTAAACAAAACCCAGACCACCTCTTAACAGGTGGGCTTGAATCTGGCTAGCAAATTGTCGTGAAGATGAGGGATTGTAGACCAGATTCACCACGGGGATTTCCCTCACTTAATTTCAACCCTTTCAATACTACACAAGAGTTCAAGTCCATACTTCTTGGCCAACTATTGATTAGTCATGCAGTGGAGAACTCATGAAGAGTGGAAGCATGGATTTTGATGTCCTTCACATGACGACACTCAAAAATTTCAAAACACTTCAATTGAGGTAAACCTTCAACTAAGACTAGATCCATTAATTCACTGAGTAATATATTTACATATTCGATCATTGGGCATCCGGAGAGAAGTTTCTGAAATGAGAGCTCTTTCACGAATCCGCAGCAAGTGAAAGCTTTTGAAGTTTGGGAAGCCTCAGATCAAGTCCATTCACGAATGCACAACCCCTTAGAACCTTCAATGACTCAACTAGCATGACAAACTTGGGAAAATTATAGAGAGACCTAAGTTCACCTGGGAAGCTGTAACACGTAGATCAAGTTCTGAAACACTCCTTCCTAAAACCATACCAATTCATTAGTCCATATAAGAGATCAACAACTGCATATCAGGAGAAAACAATATACATTTGAAATCTCATAATATGAAACTCCTGCTTAAGGCGCCGGTAAACAGACCTTTGCATCACAGATAAAAGTTCTTGCTTTTGCCTTTTGCACATTCAGATCATCAGAAATTGGATTTTTATCAACGGCATTATTGCTATAGAAAGAACGGAAGGCAACGTAAGGATAAGTACACCAAACTCGATTCCAATCCTTGGACAAAGCAAAAGTATTGGCAACATCTCTTGGAGAAAGAAACGAGAAGATATGATGAATGACTAGATCAGGCAGCTGTGATGTGAAATCTAAGTTGGAAATCTCCATTCTCCCTAATATAACATTAAATGGAGAAGGGGGCAAAAAATCACTCACGAAACAAAAGTAATATATCATGTAGATTAATACCGGCTGGATCCATGATATTGAGATTGACTTTATTTTGCTTTTGATTGAATTACTCCCTAATCAAACTAACACAACATTGACAAAAATTACGTTATAAATTTCCAAACTCAGCTTGATTCCGCAAGCTCCACTTCTAGGGTTCTGATTCAAAAGTTTACTTAACCTTTTGTTTATCGGAATATCGCAACTAAAGGAGACTATTAAGCTTTAAAGGAGACTATTAGGCATTAAGCTTCACCTCCCAAACATTTAATTGTATGTTTTGGTGTACAACAATATATTTGACTTTTTATGAATTATCATTTTATTTTTTTTGTCAATGTAATTATAGGTAGGACATTTGAATTAGTGGATGTAGATATTTTTTATATTAAGAAAGATAATTAATGAAATTTTATATTAAAATTTTTTTTTCTAGAAATAAAACATTTATTTAGGACATAAAAAAGAGAGAGAGAATAAAAAGGACAAAGACTTTCAATTCTTAATTTAGGGAGTGTTTGTTTTAAATTTAATTTATTAACTATCTAAAAATTTCAATTTTAGCCACTTATGTATATTAATATGAAAAAAGCCTTTTTTCCAATAACATAATATATACACATAATAACATCTTTAAAGTCAAAGACTCATTTTCATTTAATGTTAAATGAAAGATAAATATTTAATTTTTTTAACGAAATTAATAACTATAATTATTAAAGTAGTAAGCACAAATATATTATGATAGATACTGAGATGAGTATATGCAGTAACACAAGGGGTCACCACTGAGCTTTGGTGGCCCAGAGCACTTCGGGTATCTAAGCATCTTTTTAGTTTTTATGTACAACTTATATTATCTCCATCCTATAGTGTTATAGGTTTCTTTTTTTTTTAACTTAAATTATAATTCAGTTTTTTTTATAAAAGGGATGATTATAGGTTAAAAGATTAAATTAACATCATTAATTATCTCTTTATATCTATTACTTTTAATTCTAATAAATTAAATATTGGGTATAAAAATAAAATTACCCTTAAAATTAATTACACTAATTATTTTTTTTTAAGATATATAAAAAAGTAAAGTGAACTATATTTATGAGATAAGACGAGATACTAATACCCAATAATTTTTATGCTTTCAATAAAAATATCTTAATTTGACGAGAGTAAAGTTTCCCAGTTCCCACACCACCTAAACGGAAACTGACAGAAGAAAATTGACCGAGGAATCTTCTTCTGTCCCTATATATGTGTCCTCTAGGTGAAAAAGAATAGCCGACACCAAATCCCCTTTAACACGTCTTTTTCTTTAATTCCTCTCATAATTAATGTTCTTATTTGGTTTATAGTATTTTTATTTCTTTTTAAATGTGGTTATAATATATCAAAATTTTTTATCTTTGTAATGGTTTTTCTTTCCTATCTTTTTTTTAAAATCTTTTTGTGAGCCTATCATTATATTGTTATCTCATTCATTATTTATAAATAATTTAAACTAATTTTTCTTAATAT
The DNA here is from genome assembly GCA_035221335.1 of Echites panduratus. Taxonomy (NCBI): domain Eukaryota; kingdom Viridiplantae; phylum Streptophyta; class Magnoliopsida; order Gentianales; family Apocynaceae; genus Echites; species Echites panduratus. Next base: position 3,381,473 of record JAWZTD010000097.1, read on the forward strand.
AAGTCATTATTATTAGTATATTAAATATTTAATCTTTTTTTTACCCATATTATCTATTTATCTCTATTTACCAATCACTTGTAAGTTTAATTATAATCATGAATAGGTGTATTTAAAAAAAATTACCTTAATCTCAATACGATAGTTGATAATGACTTATAAATAGTGATAAAGAAAATATATTGTCTAGATTTATCATATTAATATTTCACCAATTATTATAATACATTTAATTTCATCTTTATATAAATACATATACAAAAATACTACGGTATACTATGGAGCTCAAATTATAAAGTTATTCAGTTAAATATTTAACGATAAAAGTTAACAGTTAATTTTTTTTAATAATAAATAAAATTTGATCAAGTATTCATAAGGTTTAGTTTATAAAATATAGTTAAAGAAACTTTAATTTTTTTATGTAAGAATTTGTTTTTTTCCTTTAAAATAAATACAAGTGACTATTAATTTTGACAATTTGAGATTTAACTAAAACACTTTATAATTTGAGTTTTGTATCATTCCATAACATCACTCTATATATTTATTTATATATATAAATATATATATATATAGAGAGAGGGAAGAATATTATAGTGGGCCCAATACAAAATTATATTTTTATATATTTTATAAAATAAAACCTTAAAAGAATAAAGTAAACTCTATAGGTATTTATATAATTTTAAAACTTGAAAATTTTTTTTGTAATTAAATTTCTGTTAAAGTTTTTAATAGTTGCTCACTATAGCATGTATATATATTTATAGAAATACTGTAGTGGATAACTAAGTTCAAATTATAAAATGCTTCTGTTAAATCTCTAATGACTAACCATATATTTTTTTTTAAAGAAAAACTAAGTTCTTTTATAAAAAATTGTTTTTTGTTTATAAACTAGATCATAAATAAAAAAAAATCTGTGTATTTGATCAAATTTTATTTTAAATTTTCTAAAAAAAAACGGTTAACTATTAATAGACCGATGGAAACTTAACAAGAAAATCCCATAATTTAAACTCCATTACTCATTACAACATTTATATATATTTATACACACATGAGACATGACCTTCGTATCATATTATAAAATATTAGTTATCATTTAATATAAATTAAAAAATATTAAATATATATTTATAATGTTTAAAATACTCTTTATCTTTCATATTATAATTATAATTATATTTTTTCATAATAAATAGAATAAGATATTAAATGTAGAGTAAGAATGAAAAAAAGATAATAAATATACATTATAAATCATTTTATGATTTATATTATTGAATAAATAAAAGAGATTAAAACAAATTCTATTTTCTATAAAAGAGTGTATATATCACATCAATAAAATTTGTAAGAAACCAAATGGGTGGCGAGTTTGAAGTGCTTCTTAAATTCACTGATCTTGAAGAAAATCCGAATCTAATTGAGATGGAAATTTTGGGCCTACATGCGTGATGGCCATTAAATTCGATGGTGATGGGCAGCTCAATGAATGAAAATATA
>JAWZTD010000097.1:3462585-3473626 GCA_035221335.1 Echites panduratus
AGAATTTTTTTTAAAAGAAACTGTTTTACTTATTTTCGACATGGAAAATTGTTTTCACCATATAAATTTCATGATTCTAATTTAAATAAAAATAGTTTGTGATCTTGTGAAACTATAAGCTATTATGATTAAATCAAATTTGAGATTATCATATAGAATAAAGGGAAAATGATTTTTCTGATATCTAAAGTTTAGGTTTTTTTTTTTTCTTACAGCTAAGTACCCTATCTTTTTACGAGTGACAAAAATGATACCTTTTGTCAATTTTTTAATACGATTAGTTTAACTCAAGACTTTTTTTAGAGTAATTTTGTCCATTTTGTGAGTGGTAAATAAAGAAAGAAGGAAAAAGGACCTTTTTGATACCTAAAGTTTAGGTCAAGTTACATTTAATATCCAGAATTTTTTTTCTTATATTTGAATATCTAAACATTTTATGAGCTACCAAAATGATACCTTTCGTCAATTTTTTAACACTCACTTGTTAACTCAAAACTTTTTCAAAGGTAATTTCCTTTATTCTGCAAGAGACAAATAAAGAAAATAAATGCAAAAGTCAAAAGGAGTATGATCACAACTATGCTCACAATTTGGTTTAAAATTGTGGTTAATAGCAAGTATGTCTTAGAAACCATTAATTTTATAGACCAGATATCTTTAAAAAGTTTTGAATACCCTTTTCCAAGCTAGGATTAGAACGGAAAAAAAAAACTTCCTCGTTTTAAGAATAAGTGAATCTCTCATTTTCTGAAAACTTGTACCTCGTCCCATTAGTAAACTCCCAAATATAAGCAAAGGCTCATTTTTTGCATATCTCTTTGCAATCACTTGAATCAAGGCTTGCATTGGAGAACAAATTCCACTATGGTTCCATTCGTATTATTAAACCTACCACTTACTTTACAATTGGAAGGAATTTGAGTAACATACCCCTCAAGATAAATCTTGCCCTTGTTCTTGATCTTCCCAAATTGTTATCGGAGCTCTCGAGCCACCAGCACCCCCAGAAAATATATCAATTTGGCCAACTTCACTTAATTGAATAAATTTGTACAAATTACTATCGTTCCAAGAAAAGTAGCAAGCTTTTTTATCACAAAAATGAAACATAAATTCTTCTCATTCCATATACCATTGAGCCAATAAGGGATCCCTTTTTGCATAACTACAAATTGTTTCGAGTTGTTACAATCAAGGAAAAAGTAAATGAACCTAAACACAGTTGTCCTTGTACTATCTAGTAATTGAGTTGCTACTATGGTTAGCTCATGTTCAGGTTGAAGAGTTCTAGTTTCATTCCCGAAAACCATGTATTTTTCGGAGTAATCAAGACTCTGTCAGAGAACCTTGCTTCTAGCTCTTAAAACAAAATTCCCTTATTGGGAAAGTATTCAAGTAGGTAGAAGAAGAACCAAATTGTGAGTATAGTTGTGATCATATCCTTTCTAACTTTTGGATTTAATTTCCTTGTTTGTCTCTTATAAAATGGATAAAATTATCTTAAAAAAGTGTTGGTTAACGAATGAGTGATAAAAACTTGATGGGAGGTATCATTTTTGCCGCTCCTAAAAAATTTGGTATTCAATTGTAAGAAAAAAAAATATGGATATTAAATATAACCTTGTCTAAATTTCAAGGATAGAAAAGATCAATTTCCCTAAAATTAAAAAAAAAAAATGCAAAAGGTTTAAAGAAAAGGAGAGAGAGAGAAAGACAAATGGTTCTGACATTTCTGGACATCCAATGGCAATCAAACACATAAGCTATCGAATATCTGAAATGAATTATCTCGATTGATTAACGTGATAAAGACAATGGTACAAATATACCCTTCAGATTTCTTTTTTTTTTTACTTCTTAATATTATTGTTATCATTTTAAATTTATTATTATTATTATTATTTAACCTTTAGATTTCCTTTTTATTGTGCAAATACACACAAGTAGTACAAATTTTAAATTCTGGATTTAATTAGTAATATCTGCACAAGGCACCCGCCACATGTCTTCAAATTAATATTCATAGGCACCCCATGTATAGCTGCCAGTAACCTTTTTGACTGTTTCCAACCTCCACAAAAACATAATTAATAAAAAAAAATCAAAATGAAAATGTTCATCAATTCGTTCTTGTCCAGGGAAAACAACGGACCACCATTATTATTATTATTATTATTATTTTAGTAAAAGAAAATACAAATAAGGAGAAGAAGATAAATGGTGTGATATTTTCGTAAATATCTTTCTCAAATTATCAATTTTTTCCTCTGAAAAAAATATCAATTCCCTTTTGTCACGTAGCCTTCATGAATTGGAGGCATTTTTTTTTCAATATGATTTGAAGATATTTACGAATCTTAAATCTAGAAAACTCCGACAGTGCAGAAGATAAAGAGAGAACAAAACAAAAAAATGATTAATCATATTCTCTGTATTGGGTTGACCTCTGATCCTCATGCTCCAAGGCATAATATTTATTTAGTTTTAACTCTCAAAAATTTTGATGCCGTTGCTGTCATGTCGTGGATTCCTGAGTTAGGCCAACCCTTCCCGCTCCGCCTCCATTCCCCTTTTTCGTCTTCCATACTAGTTGTGCTTTACAATACATAGTACTTATCGATGTCTAAGTGTCCTTTTGAATAGATTTAAAATTACATATATAGACAAATTTAGTATTAACATTATATATATAAACTAATGTAAAGAAAAATTGTCATTGATTTCTTTATAAAATAATAATACTAATATGAAAAGAAAGTCTTCATACATCTTTTAAAAATAATTTTTCACTCTTATCAAATGACATTTTACGTATGTGAACATATTTAATCACAAAAAGTTTAACCTTTATCCTTTAGATTAAAAAAAAAAAAACTCAATTACTTTTTTAACTACACACAAATGGGCCTAATTGTTTGAACAACCGTGCACAGATTAAAATTGTTGCATTCTGATTCTCCAGCCACAAAACGGCAAAACTGGAAGCGACAAAGGTGAAAAAGGGCACATCCTAATAAGAACGTAGCGTCATCTAGACAGAATTATATGTACAAAAGGCGCCCGTGCCATTTTAGCACATAAGAGGATTGGCAGACCATAAGCATGATCACTCGACATTAGCATTTTGGAAGACTTCTAGACTAGTGCAACTAATTAGACTGGAGAAGCAGAGGTTGAGCTTAAATAAAAGTCTGGAACTGTACGTACCGAGGATAGATAGGATATGCTTATGTTGAGAGAACTAGAGAAACTGCTGAAGCCATTGGCAAGTTGTTGCATCCTTCTCCAATTCATTTCTCAACTTATTGACATGTTCAAGAGCCTGATTAAAGTCCATTGAGTCTAGTGGCAACTCGGAAAAATCCTTTAAGAACTTGCGAGCTCGGGCAGCACCTCTAGAAATGTCTTCTTGATCCAATTCCCGCTTTCGCTTGGTTGATACCTGTAATCATCATCACCATAGTTCATAATTTTCTCAGAATAAACTGATTTGTCAGCAATTTCCATCCAAAGCCTTATTAGCAGACATTTGGCAACAGTGCAGTCAAAAGATGAATTTGGATTTTGGCTATAAATAATTAAGGTGTCTAGATGCTTTGAAAACTTCTGTTTTCTGCTGGTAACTTCTACAAGAAAGGTATGAAGTACTGGAGACATCATAGCACATGAACAATAGTAGCATGTAAACGCAGCCTCTGAACAATATGATGAAAAACTTATCTCACGTAGGTGGAAGAAAAGGACTAATGATTAAAATAAAAAAAAGAAAAATCCACCCTTGTGCATAAGTAGCTTATTACAGACATGATCAACAAAAATAATGTGTAAAAAAAAGTTCAATCTATTCTGCAAAGCTATGATAGGTACATAATTACATCAACTGACTCTCAAGACTATGTTCTGCACGTAACATCTAAAATAAATAAAATCAACCATCTGAAGTGTATAGTTCAGAGCTTATACATATACATACACATAAACACACCTCAAAATGTAAAAATTTTTTGTTCTAGTAAAAGTAAAATTGTTTCAAGAATTAATAGCCTAAATCCTCAATAAAACTATGTCTGTTCTTAATATGCATGTAACCATCAAATATGCTATCTTGCCCCCATATGTGTGGATGATACACTTCTGTGATGATGCAAAGGAGAAAATTAGGTAGTAAGATGATCAGCAACATCAAATTTTAACAGCAAACCAAAATACCTCTTTGTCATCATCTGGAACATCAACAACAGGTGAAAAGTCTTCCAATTCAGCAGCCTTTTCCTTGGCAAGTATGACAACACTTTCAGGAAAGTTTGCAAATTCTGCAACATGAATACCAAAACTTTGGTCGCAGGCCCCAGGTTCAACCTGGAAATGTCAGGGTGCAATAATAAACAGACTGGACTGCGAAAGGGAAATTCATCGAATGTTCCCATCACAAAAGACAAAAATTAAAAAGATTTAGGTTTCAGCATGATCCATTGACAAATGTAAAACTGTCTTGCTTTTCTTTTTCAATTTTTTTTCTGAAAAGATTTTTAAAAGAAAATAGAAAACCATTGTGTCTTTCGAAAGAGCTTTGAGGATAAGAGCATACTTGCATATCTCATTATATAAATGAGCGAAGTGTCAAAATAAAGGACCACCTTGTAGAGCATGGTTAACTTGCGACTTGCCGAATCAATGTGTGCACTAACATGATAATTAGCTACACCAGAAATACTCTTTGTTGAATCCTCATTTCCACCATGAGCTAAAGCAGTCAGCTCATGAAAGTGTGTTGCAAACAAGGTAGGTGCTCTTATGACTTCAACTATGTGTTCACAGATTGCCCAAGCTAAACCTGATTATTACATGCAAATAAGGTTATGAATTTACAAGCTAGACGATGGGATTTAACGATTCAGTGAACCATTAACTCAACAATGCCATATAAAAGAAGACAATTGGACACTAATTCAAAGGCAACAAGTCAATACCATCACAGGTAAAGAAGATTGTTGCAGATGAGATATATCAAGTAAAACTAACCAAATCCATCATAAGTTGATGTTCCCCGGCCCAACTCATCAATAATTATCAAAGACTTTTCTGTTGCTCCTTTCAAAATTGATGCAGTCTCAAGCATCTCTTGCATAAAAGTGGAAACTCCGCGGAGCTGTTCAAGTGAACAAGGTAGAAAAAAAATATATAATGACCCACTTATTGGCATCCTTATTTAATATTTTTATGTAAAAAGAAATATAACAAACCATGTTCTCGATTTCCTTTGTTCCTTCTCTCCTAAGACAGTCCATGAAAATTAGACTGCACCATTTTTATTTTTATTTTTTTAAAAAAAGCATTCACCTGACAGTCACCGGCACCAACGCGAGCAAAAATACAATCACGAACGGAAATGCTAGCTTTGTCACAAGGAACAAATGAACCAACTTGCGCCATCAGGATGTTCACACCAATCTGCATGTACAAACAGGGAAATGACTGCAATTAGATGAAGCAAATTTGAACAACACATCCATTCTTTTCCTTTGTTGAGCACAGGGTCAATGCAATTGAGAATGTCATAAACAAAACATTGTAAATTTGAAAGAAAAAAGTTAATTTCCAATTCCCTTCTTCTAATGCATGTAATATTGCCAACCACATAACTTGGAAAGGGAACCAATAATACTTAGATCAGGATTTAGTGGATTTGCTGCAAGTGTAGACATGTTCTGCAACTCAATTTAGCAAAACTATCCTTATACTATGATATGAAAGTACTCAAATCATGTGGTTTCCATCTCCATCAAGAGAGTGATGTAATCTCAGCCTTTCTAATTATATTATCGATGTTCAATTAATATTAAAGTTATTAGGAACAACAGCATTAATGATAATACCAGATCCATGAGTTTCCATTTTCAGGTGCACATGAATCCTCCTTGCTATGCAGAAAGAACAACTCAACAGATACATATCACAAAATTTTGGTTACCCATGAACATTGCAGAAGAACGCACCTGTCGGATGAATGTGGATTTCCCACCCATATTAGGCCCTGTGATAATTTGGAACCAACTTTTCCCTCTAACCTGGAGGGAACAAATTAAAACATAACTACTCACTTCAGCAAAAAAAAAAAAATCTGGGGGAAAATAAAACATAGATGGATTTCAAGATCTCACCAGTTTGCAGTCATTAGGTATAAAATTCACCCAGTCTTGAGCTTCCACACATGGATGTCTACTTCCTTCTAATTCTATATCTCCAACGTCCTGTTTGGATGAACCATAAACAACGCATAATGTTCTTCCTTTAAAAGAAAGAATGTATTTACCATCGTATCTAAAAAAAATGTATAACAAGTGAAATATTACCGGAGGGGTGATCTCTGGTCTTGTATAGGGAGAGGGGTAACTGGACGCCAAGTCTGCAAAACTAAGCAGGACATCTAACTCTGAAAGCAAGCCAGCCACACCCTCGAACACCTAAACAAGTAACTTAATGAATCGAGGTAGCCACAGCAATTCAAAAAAGGAAGAGTACGAATAAATATACCTCTGAAAATGTAGCAGCAGTCTGAACAACTCTGGTGACAAGTTCCTTTTGGCAGTTCTTATACTCCTCAAGTATCTTTTGGTATTGATCCCCCAGTTTCTTGAGCTTCGAGTTTGTAAATTTTACCCCATCCTTTCGTGTTTCAAGAAGAATAAAATGTGTATTGAGCTTCTTCCTCACTTTAGGCTCTTCCTTCTTAGTAATCCTAAAGACATGCCCAAATTGCAGGCTTTTGTCTAGCTTAAGAGCTTTATCAATAGCTAGATCAAGATCTTTAGCAGTTTGTTTGTGCAAATTATGTATCTGCCTTTCCAGTGATTCTTGCTCACTCTTCAAGGAAGATAAATTTGAATCATAGCCTGGTGAAATCATGTATTCTCCATTTTCAAGTTGATCAAGATCTACAGAAGCTTCAACAAGACCAATAAACTTATTCAAGTGATCATCATCAGTCCAATACTCTAGAGGATCCAGATACCTTTCCTTCAACAGTACTGCAAATTGCCCATCATATCGTTCCAAGGCAGTTTTGATATATGGAAGCCTGATGCTTGACTGCACATGGAGGAAATGAACTCATAGATCATCCTACTCTCAATGAAAGGAGTTAACTTTTCTATTCTGAGATGGCTTGCATAAAATATGAAATGAAAAATAGGAAAAAACTTTCAATTAACTATAGCCTTTTAAACTAAAGCATACATATGAAGCCTATTCAACATATTAGGAGCAGCCAAGTAGAGAGTGTATATACATTTTTCATCTTATTATTAGAAACAAATTATAAAACTAACCATACATCTTGGTAAGATATGAAAGAAATTTCTGAATGCACATTGGAAAGAAAAAGAAAGCAACAAAAAAGTCTCAGGATAAATAGAGTACCTGATAGAGTTTTACAATATGAACCAATCCTGCTCTTTTTTTTGCAAGGTTCCGTGCTAGTCGTTCAATATCAGATATCCTTTTAAGATATTTCCTCAAATCTTGGCGAAGTGCAGTATCCTCCACAAATGCTTGCACTAAATCCAACCTGGAATTTATCTCACTTACATCCAACAATGGCTGTTTCAGCCACATGTGCAGTAATCGTCTGCCCATTCCAGCAGTGCAGGTCCTATTCAAGAGACCAAACAAGCTAAAATTTTTGTTGGCATCAGATTTACTCTCCATAACATTAAGAGCCCTCAAAGCAGCAGAATCCAATCTCATGTAACTATCAAGATTGTACCGCTGGACTGTGTAGATCCCATAATTGCTGTCATCTGCAAGTAGTTCTGCATAGGATAGTATTGACCCCAAAGCTCCAGGTGCAAATTCAAATCCAGACACTAAATCTCGAACTGGTTCTAAAGACCCTTTAACAAGCCGACCAAGATCTTGGACAACATCTCTTCCTTTAAACTCAGTTTTCTTTCTTTCAGATACCATCACACCACATCTTGACAGGGCATCATGCAAAGATTTACACTCACTTGCTCTGGAGCTCTCGGAAGGCAAAAGACATTCCTTGCAACCAAGAGCGACTAAAGCTGACTCCACATTGGTAAAATGGCTATCGTCAAGGAATTCTGACAGTCCAAGAATTCTCTTAGTAAGATCAAGATAAGCTAAGCCAATAGTGCATCCATTTTCACGGAAGTTGGGGACTAGAGCCACGATTACTGGGGAATCTTGCATTTCATTGTTTGCAAATAAAATGTCTTCAAAACTGCCCAGATTTCCAGGAGTTCCACTTTTGACAAGCCTCCAACTTGATCCACTCCCCTCGTATAATTCAATAGTATGATCAGTTCTCTCCAGGAGCAAGTCACGGGCGATTGTCTCAAACATGTTTCTACTCACACTAACATTAGAAACATCACTAGTTGTGTGGTAATAAGTTTTTGCAATAAAACTTGCATTCTCTCCATGAACTGTGTAATAGTCCTGATGAAAAAAACAACCTTAACCATGTCATATGCGGAAGGTCTTGGAATGCATTAACAAGTAGGACACACAAAATGTCATTACTAGTTGAAAGCATATTCAAATCAAATCAGTTCCTCTAATTGATTTCTCTCTATTTATCCCCTGAGTTACATTCAAAGGTGGCAATTTTATTTTGAGGACAATGCTAAATAACAAAGAAGTCAATGGGCTGTCAGACAACATAATATACCTTGTTTCTTGATTTTTTATTCGAAAGGTGTATCAACAGGTACAATAAGAGTATGACAACCCCCAGATAAGGGCATAAAGCTTCAACAGCAAAGCACAAAGTGAAAGTACATGCTAACATCAGAATCAGTATACAATAAAGCTCAATCAACTCAAACGATCACAAATTACCAGACATATCCCAGACGCATAAATTTACAGAAAATTTGATGAAATACCCAAAATAAAAATAAAAATCACACAAAATGAATAACAAGTATCGACAGATAGAAAAGCTACCCGCCGATCAAAAAAACGAACTGCCCGATGATCCTGCAAAAATAATTAGGGTTTAGAGCAAAATTTCATGGTTTATCCCGACAACTAAGGAAGGAAATAGCAACAGAAAAAAAAAGCATTCTTACAGTTGGCAGGCTCTTGAAGAACGTTAGGAGCCCTTGAGCTTGCTTGGCATCTTCGAAATTAAACCCCAAAAAATAAAACTATTTTAGAAAAAGAAATAGAGTTGTTCCATAGAACAAATGCATTTTCATTTCAAGCTTAAAATAAATCCATCAACATTTCAAAAACATATATAGCAGGCCCAAAAAAAAAAAAAAAAAGATTGTGGTGTTGGTATTACCGAATTTTTGCTTCGGCAACTTAGGGTCCTCAAAACTTTCATCCATTGTGAGAAACTTGTTCCAGAAGGATAACGATAAGGCTATCGTTTGCCAAAGGACTCCGCTGCTTCTTCGAAATTATTGTCTGATCGTCTGTGTGAATGCGAGAAGGCATATAGGGTTTACTGCCATGGTCTGTGCTTTGAGTTAAGCTATGAGCAAAGAGACGTTGGCGGGACAAAATGGCGGGTGTTTGGTGGAAACAGATGGCATGTCGTTTCCGAAGCAAAAATTCGGCTTTTAAAAAATGGTTATTTTGATATTTTATTCAATTATTTACTCTACCTCTTGCGGAACGTTATTTCACCCATTTTAAGGAAATAATTATTTTAGGTTATTCTATTTTTTATAATTATCTTAATTTTTAAATAAAATTTATTATAAAGTTGAGACTAAGAATATATTTATTAGAATTGAAAGATGTAAAATAATTAATTAATTTTGAAAAAAATCATAAGAGAAAATTAAATAAAATTCACATTTTCCAAAACAAAAAATTAAATTTATAATATGTGAAACTTAATAAAATTAAATTACATATATGTTATCCTTTAAAAAATGATATTTTAATTTAAAAATATATTTTTTACAGTTTAACATATTATATGGAAGCCAGGTCAAGTAAGGCCCATTAGAAAGTATTAAAAATCATTATAAAACGGCCCAAAGCTAACCCCCAGATTTGGCCCGGGTGGACCGTTGTCACCATTGGACAGGAGCAAATCATTCCATGCAACCTTATTATTCTTCAAATAAATATATATTTTTCTGAAAAAAAAAATCATTGGGTTTTAAAATTTTTACTATTTAATTATATAATATCATTATACAAATTTTTGTTTCACTATTACTAATTTAATAATAAATACAGTGTAATAAAATATTTTATTTATTTATTGTATCAATTTAGAAAGGAACTTATCATCCTCTTGGTATTTTAGAACCTAGAAAGTCAAAAGATATACCGTTTTGTTTTAAATTAAATGTTTCATCTTTATTTATGTAAATTTTATAAAAATTAATTGATTTAGTTTATTTTAAATTAAATTATAATTAATTTTAAATATGAGATATTTATTTTCTTAATAATTTAAAATAAAACTATTTAATTATTTACGTCACGAGTATGATGTACTAAAAGATTTGATGCCATGGTCATTTGATATATAACCATATCTTTTGTTCTATTTGATATGGTTTCGGCAGTCTGAAGTGTAATAATTAATTAGAACATGGAAGAACGACACGAGAAATCAGATTTGTTTTTATTGAAAATAAACAAGCAAATAAGGCCCCACCTTATCTAATTTCATCAGGAAAAAATAATTAAAAAAGTAAAAATAACAAAAAAGAAAAAAAACCTGTATTTCTTATTAAATGGATGTGCTCATAAATGTAAATACTTTCTTTTCATAATCGAATTTTTTTTTTTGAATCTTTAAAAAAATAAATATTTTATTTCTTCGATTAATAAAAATTTAGGAAGGAGTGTAAACTGTAACCATTTTATCTAATTATTGAATTAAGTGCATCTGAAATGCTTCAATGACAAGGTCTAAAAGGCAAAGCAACAAATTTATGAGAGTAAAGCATTTGAAAATGATGTGTGCCTTATCTATTATATATCCAAGTGTAACAAATAATTAGCTAAAAGGTTTGACAAGGGTTCAAAGTGTGCGTGCGTG
>JAWZTD010000097.1:3489091-3503025 GCA_035221335.1 Echites panduratus
AAATGATCACTAATAAATGTCGTTTAATAAAATAGGAATGTCTCACATCGAAAAGATCACTATTACATAAGCCAATAGAATCGTGCCTGTAAATATGCCCATTGCCCTCTTTCTATTTGATCCATAAACACCGAAGGAAATTAGGTTACCCCTAATTTCTTTTGAGTGATCTGTTTCGCCGGGTTGGCTCATGGAGAAGCCCAGCCCGATTCGACATCAAGCCACATCAACATCTATATAAAAATGGTGTATCCAGAATTATATTTTGTGTACCTTTTGATTTTTCCTACTTCTGTGGGTGGCCTTTGAGTGAGACTTCTACTTTTGGTACAACCTATCCACTGAATCTGTGTACGTTTTCCTTGTACCCTTGCAAGTTGCAACCAATTGAAGCTTTTGCGGCTCTCTTTCTATTATGGCCTCAATTCAACCCCAGTCATGGGTCATAAAGTCATAGACCAAACCCACAATAGAAAACACCATCTTTTGCAAGCTACAAAACTCCATCAACATGTAATTGTTTATAAATTTGGTCCATAAGTTGAGTTTGAATTTCATTTTCTAAGGTCAAACTGAAAACAATCCAACTGTAAGTTCAATCCACAACAATGGTAATAATAGGACTAAACTTATTATAAATATAATAATGGATTAGATTCCAAAGAGGCCGAAAGGTAGGAGAAGGGGAGGGTGTTGTGACTACAGTTTGAATTCTTGGAGAAGGGGAGGGAGGGCACTGATATAAGCTGCTGAAAGTTAAACTTCACATTGTACAACTCGATTCTAACAAATACACAATTCAATGCAGAAATTCCGAGATTTTTACATTAAAAATAAAAAAAAAAACCATGTACATTATCAAGATGATTTCCCAAGCGTCCGATTTTTAAATTTAATTTTGAGTTTATGGGAAGAACTATTCTGGGTCTGTGGTGCACCTACATTTTCTGCTCTCTTAATCACTACCTTAGCTCCTCCACTATGTTCACCTTCACCCTTTCCGCAGTGACCGGACAAAATTTCAGGATCATCTTTTTTATTCTGCAAATCTACTGAAACTGTTTTTTCCTGGGGAGAGGACTTGGCCGCCCCTCCCGGCCTTGAATCCTCCATCTCCTCTGTTTTCTGTTCCAAGTACCTCACCTTGCCTTCCCTACTAATCAAAGCTCCTACACTGAAGGACTTCTCTTTCTTGCCATGCAGCTCCAGAGAAGTGGATGCCTTGGGCTCCTCATTCAGGAGTTTCGCTATTTCTTTTTCCTTCCTCTTCTTTTCCTTCTTTAGCCGCTTTCTCTCCAAGTATTCTGGATCTTCACGCTTACTACCTTTGTGTTCCTCCCTCTCCCGCTCACGTTTCCTTTTCTTTTCCTTATCCTTTTTCTTATCCCTCTCCCTGACCGTGCCTTTGTCATGATATGATCCTGTCATAGAGAGTGACTGCAAACTCACATATTTGTTTGCTGTCATCTCCAAGTGATCCTCTTTGATGTTGATGTTACTCTTCGAGATGTGGTCACCGGTTGGCGGTATCAAAGAAACTTTGCTTGAATCTGCAGTGCATTGGAGTTCCTTTAGTAGTTCATCACCATCAGTAGGAAGTTTGGCACTGCCAATGCTTGCAGTTACTCGAGAGCCCACATCATGGCAAGAATATACATCCTCTAGATTCAGCATGGCCTGGTTAGCAGTGCTTGTGGTCTCCGCAAAGTTTCGTTGAGGTGCATCAACAGATACAGAACTGCTTGCACCGCGATCAGCATCTGCTGCACGTGCATCCAGAGATTTATCAATCATTGCAGTATCCTCTGCCCGACTAGATGCAGCAGACTGTTTGACCTTAATCCTAAACACTGGCTTCTTCTGTTCATGGCTGTCGGAAAAAGTGTCTGGTTCTTTGGAAGTTTCAGCATTGATGGAAGTATGATTCAAATGATCAACTCGCTTCTTTTGCTCATGACTGTTGGTGGTACGTGTATATGCATCTGCAGAAGTATTATGTAAAACCTCGACTTGCGTCTTCTGTTGGTCACCGTTAGATGGGGTATGCCCTTCTCTAGAAGCTTCATTGATAACCATTTTGTCGTTTAGTACATTATCCACTGCCTTGGATTGTCCATGACTTTCAGGTTGCAAGTCTTTACAGGATTCTGGCAGGACCAAACCATCTTCTGCATGTTGAGCCACTGGATTCTGTTGCTCATTAATGCTGAAAGGAGCATCTGCTTCCTTACGAGCTTCTGAGATGATCAATCCATCAGATCCACTAATGTTAACTTCATCCTTCCAATCATGACCATTGGAAAGTATGGCAGGCAACAGGAATGCATCTGGAATAGCTGACCCATCATTTGCAAGATTAGCAGCACCCATTAAAGGTTCTGGAGGTTTAGATTGCTTGACAAGGGCAGCAAAAATATTCTTCAGTTCACTGCAAGTTTCAGCATGCCCCATCCTCAATGTTTCATCCCTTGGTACCCCATAAAGAGTAGGGACCCTAAAAGAAAATGAGAAAAACAAGGTCAAAACTATTTGCTAGAGACGGTTTCAGAAATTCCAAAGGTGAAAGTAAGGAGTTCAGCATTCAAGATTCAAACCAACATGATACACTTAATTTGTTTCTTATGGTGATTAATTTAAGATGCTGAAAAGACTTTCCAAATAGACAAGCTTTTGCATTCTTAACAGACAAGTACAAAGTTTTCATTTGTGATCATGAAGTATGACTTGGGCCTTTAAATGCTAAAATAAAAAATCCAGACTAATCAATAGTTTTCCCTTGAGATAGATCAATGAGTCCGGGAAAACGATCAATTCACCATTTATCTTAATGCAAAGAAATGCCTTCTTACCCTGAGAGATTGAGGGGGATGATGAAACGAATTCTATGAAAACAGGGGACGAAAAATCTCACAACAATTTCAGGGAAATGCATGTAATAGTACCTTCCAGCAAGGACTTGCAAAATGCAGAAAAGGTAATGGCGAAGAATAACATTGTTGAATGACAGAGGGCTCTCCAGCAAACGAAGCAATGCCACGAGTGTCTCACTCTTAACATCAGTGTCAAAGTTTGATCCACTCCTCATCTGACATAACCGCAAAGCATGCACACCTAGCTTAACTTGGCCTGAGATAATAAAATATTAAGATATACAACACACACCATCAGAATAAGCATCCAATATCTGTATAGATTATGTATTATCAGACTATAATAAAATATAAGAAATTACAAACCTCTTAAGGATGACTCTTCACCCAAATACTGCATGAACAAGACTAGTGTTGCATCAATGCCACTGGACTGGAATTCAAGATCAAGAAGTGCTCTGTATGCTTCAATTCGAACTCGCCATATTGCCTTGAAAGTACTAAATGGTTTAATTAACTCAATGACGCGATCCTGCAATGATAAACAATTTTCACATAAAAACCTATAGCTCCATGAAATGGAATCCAATAGAGGAAAAGGACTTACAAGAGGAAAAAAATCTGAAAGTTTCAGTGCAATCTGAGTCAGTGTGCGAATACAACTAATGGTCAGAACTCCATTGTAGCTAGGCATCAACCTGTTACATGCCAAATTGACTCAATTAGTTCGCAGCAGAAAGTTACCTAATGAAGTGCATAAAACTTTTAGTTAATCAATTAATGAACCTGTCAAATTGCAGAAGCCGATCAAGCCGCTTCAGAAGGGATGCCAAATGTTCAATACTCTGCCATGAATTTTCACAAACCAGATATCAGAAAAATTCTTGTGAATACCTGATATTTTCAGGAACATTTTCCATTTTTCCATTGGGTTTCATTTGAATTTTCCTTGCTCTTAACCAACATAAATTGTCGCTAGATTACTGATAGAGTCATTACTTTTTGTTATCTACTGCTTGATTCTGTAGGATGACCTTCATTGAATACATAAACAGTTAATCTTGTAAAACATGAGAATACACTGATAATATTTGCAAATATTACACTACGGGACCCCCCTCTTGTGCTTCTTACATTCACATACATGATAGCTTTTAAGTTCTTATAGCATTTGATTTCAGGCATCCCTTTCCACAAGCCTAAAGCCCATATGTTACTGAGGGAAGTTGTCTGTATTAGAATCAGATAGTTTTCTTGATTTTTTCCTCAACCGACTGTGCAACAGACAATTGTATTGCATGATACTGAGTTTAAACCAGAACAAGCTTACATCTCGACATATATGGAATGACAAGTATGACTTGACATACCCCAAGAATTAGAAGGACAGAACCAGAACTAGTGCTTCAGTTAAGTTAGGATTATTCACCACAGACCCAAAGGCACCATCATTTTAACCTTTTTTCCTCACTTTGCAGGTTAAACAACATACAAAAATACAACCAGCTGCATGCAATACTCCATGGTTCATGATTCATAGTATATATTTCTCATTTTTTGTTTGTCCCAAAACATTGTGACACTTTCTTAAAAGGGAACCCTCCACAACATTTCATACACCTGTTGGAGTTGTTGAGTCCATAAATATATTACATATGTATCTTCAAAAATCTGGCATAAAGTGCATATCTGCCCCCTGTTCCCATTCTCTACCTTAATATGATAAATTTTCAATCCTGTGAATGAAATATTTTCAGAAGTCACCACTGAAAATTTTCTCAGAATCACAGGAATAGGAGAAAGATAAATCTTATTCATTGGTATGAGTAAGCTGGATTTCAACAACAGCAACTCAAAACACCCCACCCAGATAATCCAAGATAATAATATCCTATGGAGAAAGCAACTTTATCCTTTTCTTGAAGCAATGGCAACCTGCTAACTTCTCTTCAAGCTAACGGTATTAAACAATATTATTAAGTATCAACAACAGAGTGTGTGCATCAGTCAATATGGAGCAGAACAATCACAAAAGAACTGGCATATTGAGATAAAGATGATCACAAACCTGTTGCTCAAATTCTAGTTCACCAACAGACTGGATCATTGCAGCAAGCCAAAAGACATCAGAGTATGGATTTCCGTTGTTATCATTGTACTGCATGACAATAGGACGATAAAACATGAGTATAATCAGAAATCTATAGGAATTACCAAGTTTATAAAATAAATTAAACATATTCACAAAGAATATTGAGAGGAACTAGTGCAAGTTTTGTTCTCATACCATGTAAACATATTCACAAAGAACAAGAAGAATTACTCTAGGAGTGGCATGCAAGGGGCCAAAGCTATTAGGAAACTACTTATTGGGCAATAGCTATTAGGAAAAAACTTATTCAAGGCTAATGAGCAGACTCTTTCAGCTCTTCAAAGCTATGATCAGATTTGGACAGGTGATCACACCTCAAAAGAAAATTTGATCCAAAAAACTCACATCCCTTGTAAAGCAAACAACGATATATCCTCACAACACCATTATTTACTGAGAATTGTACATAAATGATAGCTTATTTATAATACCTTCAGAAGTTGGGAAATAAATTCAACTGCCTCTCTTGGGCTTTTCTTATCTGCTGTTCTGACCATGGCTATGGCTAGTGGAATCACCTGAACCAAAAAAAAAAAGAGCATTCTTTTAGGAAATGGGGCTTTAAAGTTAATCAATATGATATCCCTCACTTACATCCATTGACAAAAAAAGAGATGATAAGAAGCAAACACAAAATAAGAAAAGACTTATAAGCTTCTGAACATTGCTGGGATTAACTTAACATACTTAACACCTATGACATGTAAATCATTTCATTAATATAGCTAAACAAGGTAGACCAATTAGCTTCCAAAATCTCCGGTCCAAGAATAGGAAAGTACACGTGCTTAAAAAGATTCACCTTCAAGCTTCAATTAAGGACAAAAAGAACCATCCAAAAAGGAATATGCATTTCCCAGCAAAACCTTCCTAACACACCACAATAGATATCAGACTGATATCTTCAATGCATTTTATCGATCAAATAGAACCAATGTACCCGGTCTCTGACTCTTTACTCAACAGTAATTCTTAAAAAATACAAATTCATAAGCAACCTTTCCAAAAGGCAATGTAAGAATACTTGAAAAAATAATGTAAAATAACAGCAAGTTATGAGCAAAAAATGATGCAAAAGGGCAAAAGAGTCAAACTCATAAGCATCCATACAAAAATCACATCCTACCTCATAGCATTACCTCAAGAACAAAGTACTCCTGGAAATCATGGAAGTCATTTGGCCTGAGAAAAAGCAATTTAAAAGAAGTAACATGAGCGTCAAAACTTTTTAGTTTCACAATTTTACAGAAAATGCAAAATATGAATTTAACTCACTTTGGGAGTCCTATATTAGGGTCAAATCTGCGGCTTTTGTAGTACTTCATCAGATTGAGTAGGCCCGCCCAATCAGTGTCCTAGTCATAACCAACAGAAAGAACATCATACAACAGCATTCAAAGCAGAGCATACAATTAGAAATTACATGAAAAATGTCTTGCATCAGTAAGATAATCTAAATAAATAAGCACCCTATCCCAGTTGAAGGGGCACCACATACAAAGTCATTCTAATATAAACACTCTATGCAAAGATTTAAATAAAATAGAATCAAGATGCCGGGTGTAGACTTTGTTGAAAAGAACTGAACCAACACAAGAGAATGAATATAGGTCACTCAATTGGCAGAAGAAAAAATTAGCTGTTACCATACCGCTTATCAAAAGGATCTGAATCAGATAGAATAGAAGCAGCTGAAAATCATGCAATTTGGCAGAAAAGTTTGTTTCTTCAGATTGAAGTCCTTGCTCAGATACACATGCTGATCACCACTCTTACAAAAATTTTTTTCTGTGCATAGAAGTCTACATATAACAAATTTATAGGATAATTTTGACGTTTGGTTGGGTACAGTTCTGATGCAACTTGGAGGAATGGGAATTAGTTGTTCCAGGAAGGCTTAAATTGTGTGCACTTTTTGTGCCATTGGAAACTAGAACATAAGGGCCCTATTTGGAGTGAGAGGGTGATACAACTCCCACCACTACTCCTCTGCTGACTTATTCTAGAAAGAAGAAGAAAGCACATGACAAGGAGCAGGTTGTTAACCAAGTCCAGCTTGCTGAGCTGTTGGATACCCATGCTGAACTAACTCCTGAAGATTTGGTCAAGTTCTACCACCTGGATTAAGTGGAACTCTTCATGTCACTTCCCACTAGGCCTTATCACCGATCTTCTAGGTATTATCTTCACTCCGATCTTCTAGGTATTATCTTCACTTGTTAGCAGATATTACCCTAGGATAATTATTATATATATCCACGAATTTGTTCTGGATAGGGTGTCTAAGATTTGTTAATTGGTATTTTACTTGGAGAATTGTCCGCTTGAAAGGACTACTCTATTGGTTGTGTTGTGTTTAAGATTCTTGCACTCTACTATCAATAAAAGTGCTTCCCTTATTCTTCCATTTCTCCACTATTTTTCCTGCTTCTATCATTTTGGTATCAGAGCAGCGAAAGATCCATAATGGTAAATACACAATCCAAACCCTTCCACCAATGCGATCACTAACCAGACAAACCTACCCGCAAACCTTCCACCTACCCACCACTCTACCACACAATCAACTGACAATTCCACACAACTCACAACTATCGCTGCTTTGGCTGTCGATGTTGTAGCACTCAAAACCCATTCTCAAAAAACCAGCACCCCAGAAACAAGTCTTGGAATAGGCAAAAGTCCAGCTCACCCAAATGAAGCTAGAGAAAGACAATCTTCCTATTGGGACGACGATGATGAAGAAGTCGACAATCCATACTGGAGTAAACACCCCTATCGATGCCCCCACACCAAGATGGAGTTTCTGAAATTTGGAGGAGACCCCCGCGGTTGGATCCTCGACGCGGAGAATTATTTCCACTACTATCAAACTCTGGATGAACTAAAGGTTGATATTGCAGCTATGTACCTTGAAGGTGATGCATTGGATTTATTCTCATGGCTTAATAATGAGCGAACTCTCATTTTTTGCAAGGAGCTTGTTTAGACATAGCAACAAAATTATGGTCTTGGTAAGTTTATGTACCCAGATGAATTCCTATGTATCATTCACTAAACTGGTACTATTCAAGAATACCGGGGAAGAATTTGAGAGACGATCAGCTCGAGTGACAAACTACCCTGACCATTGCTTGTTGTGTGTTTTCCTCAATGGCCTACACAAGGATCTTAAAGCAGATGTGAGGATACATAAGCCTCGCACTGTGTACAAGGCCATGAGTTCAGCTTTGGAGTTCGAATCCAAATTATTTCCAAGCTAAGTTTCCTAGGGACCAAATTGGTCCAGCTCATCTAGGCCTAACACCACCTCCTACCCCTCTAAAAGCTCCTACTCCTTGTGAAAGCTAAAATACTACCACCAACTTGCTGATAAACGCGTGGTTCATCCACAACAACCAAACCCAGCTATAATACTACCACCAACTTGCTGATAAACGCGTGGTTCATCCACAACAACCAAACCCAGCCAAATTCATCTCGTTCTTAGGAGGTCAAGCGACAAAATCGAATTGCCAAGGGCCTATGCTTACGTTGTAATGAGAAATTTGGGCTAGGTCACTGGTGCAAACCAGGAGCTTTCTCCTTGTAGGAAATCACTAATGGCAATGACAAGGAAGTGGCCGACAATGATGATGAAGATAGCCCAAAAGCTGACGTCGCCAAGATTAGTTTCCATGCCATTTTGGGCAAGTCAAATGCAAATACAATGAAGCTTAACAAGGAGGTTCTGATACTTCTTGATAATGGGTCCACGCACAATTTCATCACTGACGCCATGGTCAAGGACCTTCAACTTCCACTCCAGTTTATTCCAACATTTGGTGTTCAAATAGGAAATGGAGACGTCATCCATTGCAATCGAATATGCCCCAACGTTGAGGTACAACTACCTAGCTTGAAACTCGCACAGAATTACTTCCCTTTTTCAATAGGTGGAGCTGATCTTGTGCTGGGTATTCAATGGCTTGGAATGAGATGTTTCTCATTTTTCATTTGAAATGGAAGAAATATAAGCTACAAAGGTCCCAGACAAAGCACTAGCAAAACTACCTTCCAGTATTTGGCTATCGAGAGTACTCAGGTGATCCAAACCCATAAAACCTTACACTACAACCTCTACTAAACAAAATTGACATTGCTTTTCATGAACCCAAGACCTTACCTCTCTTTCAACACCACTCACCATATAAAACTACTTCCAAATTCCAAATCACAAAATATTAGACCTTACCACTACCCTCACATTCAAAAATATGAAATTGAACCTCAAGTTTCTAAACTGTTACGATCAGGTTTCATGCGGCCCAACCCTGTCTTTCTGGTGAAAAAGAAGGATCACACATGGTGCACATGTATTGATTACCGATCCTTGAACCAAATTACTACCTAATATCGATGAACTACTTGACGAATTGCATAGTGCGACCATTTTTTCTAAAATTGATTTGCACTCTGGCTATCATCAAATTCATTTTAATCCTTAGGACATTACCAAGACAGCTTTCCAAACACATTCTGGTCATTACGAGTTTGTTGTCATGCCATTTGGCCACACCAACATAGCATTTACTTTCCAAGCAGCCATGAATGATCTTTTCAAGCCATATCTCCACAAATTTGTCTTCGTCTTTTTTGACAACATCCTCATAGCCATTCGATCGAAGAACACCTCTAGCATTTGAAGACTGCATTAGAGCTTCTTCGAGATAATCATTTCTTTGCTAAGGCTTCTAAGTGTTTGTTAGGTCCAGCACAAATTTCCTTTTTAGGTCATGTGATATCAGCTAAAGGAGTAGAAATAGACCAAGATAAGATCAAAGTTGTTTAAGAATGGCCCCTCCCAACAAATGTTAAGGAGCTTCGTAGGTTTTTGGGCTTAAAAGGATACTACCACAGATCTGTCAAAGACCACGACATCCTTGCCAGACCTCTAATAGATTTGAAGAGCAAAAAAGAATTCAATTGGTCTCCAACCGCTGAAAAGGCCTTCAATGACCTGAAACAAGCACTGCTTTCTATAACCATTTTACGTTTGCCTGATTTCACTCAGCCTTTTACAGTGGAGTGTTATGCTTCTTTTGCAATCGTTGGTGATATTCTTCTCCAAACAGATTATCCTATAGCCTATTTTAGTAATGGTTTCTCCTTCTCTAACTGCTTTAAGTCTACTTATGATAGAGAATTGTTGGCACTTGTACTTACATTACGGAAATGGAGACATTATTTATTAGCCGACACTTCTTCGTTCAAACTGATCATGCCAGCCTTAAATAAGTATTAGAGTAGTGCATTTCCACCAATGAGTAGCAAAGACACATCCTCAAGCTGCTCCCTTTCAATTTCTCAATCAAATACCGAGTTGAAAAAGAAAATAAGCAAGCTGATGCACTCTCACATTGCCCACAACACATTGATTTTCTTGCTTTGGCATTACCTTTACCCTGTGATTTCATGGATTTGCAGGAAGCTCTTCAAGTGGACCCATATACCCAGGAGAATGTCATCTTTCTCTCAAAACCCCCACTCTCATCTAGATTTTCAATTAAAAAGATCATCTAGTAATTCCTAGCAGTCCCACTCTCCGCCAGAAGCTTCTATATAAGTCGCATGACATTTTTATCTGTAGGTCACAATGGTTACCTAAAGACCTTCAAAAGGGTCTCGTCCAATTTTTTCTAGCCTGGTATGAAGCAAGATGTAAAGTAGTTTATTCAAAATTACCTGACTTCTTAAAAGAACAAGTATGAAGCCTTGGCACCAACGGGTTTGTTACAACCATTACCTGTTTCAAACAAAATTTGGGAAGACATCTCTCTTGAATTCATCATTGGCTTGCCCAAACCGCGTGAATTCAATACCATCCTAGTGGTTGATCAATTGACAAGGGGCAGCAACGTTATCAAAATCGCGTTTCAACTCGTAAACTCGTACGAGTTTATACCATATAACCGTGTAAACTCGTTGCAAAATCGTTATTATAGGCAAAATCAATGAACTTCCGAGTCAACTCGGTAAACTCGTATGAGTTTACTATTCACCGAGTTTACTATTCATCTATCTTTTTTTTTTAATTTTTTTTAATTTTTTTTAAAAAGTTTGCATTACAAGCATGCAATCACTAAAAATATTAATCATCATAGACATCAAAGGTATTTACTTTTTGACAAAGAAATACAAATCTGAATAGAGAAAAAAATATGACTGAAATGAACCTCTTATGGCTTCCAAATCCAGAAATGAAAGCTTAGATCATTTAGATAATTTTCAAAACTAAAATTCTTCAAAGAACCTGTTATGGCCTCTAACCTCAAAAATGAAGATGGTGTTGTTCCAATAGATTTTGAAATTAATGTAGTTTTTTATGTTTCTATGATATTTGCGTTTTGATGTTTTATACAATGTTGGATTGATTTTAGTTTTTTAAAACTTGTTAGTTTGTTGTCATTTTATTTAGAGTTGATTAATTTAGATTTCATAATTTGTTTCTTACATTTATTAGGATATTTATTTTATTGTGATTATATATAAATTATATAATATATATTTAACAGGAACATAAACTTTACGATTTTATAAGTCAAGTTTACGATTCAAGTTTATGATACCTCAAACGAGTTTACATAAACTCTCGAGTTTAAAAACCTTGAGCGGCAGGTTGTTGACCAAATCCTTGCTGAGCTATTGTATATCCATGTTGAACTAACTCCTAAAGATTTGGTCAAGTTCTACCACCTAGATTAGAACTCTATATGTCACTTCCCACTAGGCCTTATCAACTATCTTCTAGGCATTATCTTCAATTGTTAGCAGATAATACTCTAGGATAATTATTATATATATTAGAATTTGTTCTGGATATGATGTCTAAGATTTGTTAATTGCTTTTTTATTTGCAGAGGAACTCAATTTGTAAAACTTGAAATTGAGAAAAAAACTCATCTGGACAAAGATCAAAACAATTTGACTAAACTCACTTTATAAAAAAGCTACTGGCTGACAATGAAGACACCACCAAACTTTGTGGTAGTTGTAGTGGTGATGGTGGCAAGAGAAATGTGTGCAAAACAGATTTGAGTTTGCTAGTTTTGATGCAAAAGCCTGTGAATTTGATGAATTACAATGGCATATTTTTTTGTAATTTTACTATAAAGAATAAGGGAACAAAAGTCATTTAGTATTTTTTAGAGGGTAAAAAGTGTCTGGATCCCCTGAACTCTTTCCAATTTTGGTTTTTGCTTTCTAATTTTTTATCGTCTGGATATGGCCCTCCCAACCATCAAAAGTTACTAAAAGTGGCCCTTCAATCGATTGTAGTCATTAAGTTTTGTCAGAAGGGTGTCACATGACTATGTTGTGACTTTTTATGGGGCGTATTCTGGACTTAAAAGCATCAGCAACCATTAAAAAGAAATCTCTTCACTGTATTCAATCACTTACTTCTTTCTCATCTCCTATCTCCCTCTTTTCTTCACCAGGGATTTACTTGTGCTCTTGTTATTTGTATCTTTTCTTCACCAGGATTTACTTGTTCTCTATTATTCTTTGTATCAGAGACTGAAAGAGGTGTATTGATGTCAAGATCTTGGCTAGGGACACCAATTATTAGAGTGAATTTATGAGCTGGAATCAAGGGAGTTAGGGAGGGTGAAGGGAAGAGATTAAGATCTAAACCTAGAGTTGGTGAATCTAGAGCTGGTGGCACCATTATTGATAGTGGTTATGTTATTGGATCTAGAGTTTGTGGTTGTGTTACTTGATCTACATTTGCATTAATGTCAAATCAGATTTAGGAGGTGGCGTGGTGGAGGTTGATGGTGTGTATTAGAATAGGAATTGTAGACTTAGAGGTGGAGAACTTAAAGGAGGAAGCAATGTACTGCCATGGCTAAGTATGTGAAAAGAAATCTTTAGGTTGTTCATATTTCAGTAGCAAACCTTCAAATACAGTTGCTCGTCAGTAAATTTCAATAAGAAATCTTAGATCTTAAAGGTTAATCTTGCAAATTTTTGGCAATGATTCTTTAAATGAAAGTTTCTTTCTCCAACAAAGATATGAAAATGGTTTTTAGATTTGATTCATTTAGATAAAAATATTCTAATGTTTGAAGACCAAAATAAACCTAAAAAAGTCACAAGACTTTCACATGATGCACTTCCATCAGCTTAATGGCTAAACTCAACAAAAGAGTTACTTTCAATAACTTTTGATAGTTGGAAAATCAAATCTACATAAAAAAAAAAAAGGACGGCAAAAACCAAAACCTAGGAAAGTTCAAGTGCTCCAAACCTTTTTACCCTTCTTTAAAAATATATCAAATTTTCCTTATATAAATGAATTTTTGACTTACAAAAATTCGAAACACCAAAAATTGAATAAAAACATACTTTTTATTTTTTAAAAATTGAATGTCTATTCAATTAGGCCTGCAGTTCTTTAATATGGCATCTAATTCACACAATGAAACTTCTCTATTAAAGTAGGTTCCCTCTTGAAAGCAGCCCAAAATACGTAGTTCTTCATCTATATCTAGGAGATGGAATATTCAGTTCTCTACATATGTTCCGATAAAGGTGTAGAATAATTTTCTAGTTATCAATGACATACTCTAAAGCCTATAAAACTGAATGCTACCTGGTATAACTCTGATATATATTCCCTCCTCCATGAACTACACAATGAGCTTTGTTCACCCAAAAGGTCTACTCTAGTTTTCCTGGTCATGTTATCTTGTGTTATCTCAAGCCTTCTCTAATTCGTACCCACCACGCAACGAAAAATCAAAATCTTACACCCATTCCACATTCATCAAAATGTATTTTTTACCTTACAACAGGAAATTCAAATGCTCGGGATAGAAAAACTAAGCTGAATTTATGGCATATTTGAGGCTAAAATATTCTCCAACTCA
>JAWZTD010000097.1:3503125-3517270 GCA_035221335.1 Echites panduratus
CTCAAAAATTTCCATTCAATTTAAATTCCCTCCAAATCTAGTTCCAAGTCCCACATCCAATCTAGTACACAATTTCTAATACTTTTTAAACTCAAAAGTAAATCTTTAAACAATTGATTAATAATGTCTCAATTTTATCTTAATATTTATGTCCCAATTAAAATCAAATCAATCATTTGAATACAAAAGTTAACTTAACAAATATATTCTTTCCTTTTATCATCAAAACTAAAACAAATTTCACTATAAAACTCAATCAAAATATAAACTTAGTCTTGAAAGTAATGCTTACGAACAGTTTGGAACTTCATGTTCATGAAATTATAATTTTTTCCATGTACTAAACGATCATAAAATGACATATTTCAAGAATCTTAATAAGAAGGTTTTTATATTTTAACTACTGTATGGGAATGCAAATGAGTCCCCTGCCCCCCGGGCATCCTGTTGCTTCATGAATGCTCATGCTCATAAAGGAAAGAGTTTAAAAGTTCAAACCATACCTCAGAAGCTGTATTAGCCAATGCAAATGCTGCCTCTATTCTGATCCTCCAAAATGCCTATAAAATCCCAGAGGGAAATAACAGATTTAAAAAAAAATGCAACGAAATTGCATATTGACAAAGTGGGTGGAAAAAGCATTCCACTTTGTTTTCATGTGTGTTAGAGAGAGACTGATGGGAGATCAGGGGAGCAGAAAAGGCACCTTAGTATCAGTAAGGAAATTATTAAGTGCATTGACAACAGAAAATGATTGCTGTGGCAATGCCTCTAGCGTTGTTATAGCTTGCGCCTGAGCAACAACATCCTTATCCTTCTCCAGTTGATTAGCCTGAGTAGAGAGTCAATGTCAAACTATTATATTTAGTAGAGGTAGCCCCAGTGCATACAACTAAATCAAGTGATATTCAGTACAAAAATGACTATGTTTCCTCTTTCGTTTTCTAAATTTAATTTTCTTAAGTCATGGTGAACATTGAACGGTATACAATATTGAAATGCAAAAAAAAAGTCTTAAATTCCATAAAATAAAAATAGAGAGCTCAATATAGTAGAAATTCGAGTCCATATTATTGAAAAAAGTTAAATAATATTTAATACAGAGGGTGTCCAAGAACCTCGTGATTTTAATCATAAAGTCTCACCGCTATGTTTCTTCAACCGAAACAACGGATCTAGGAAATATAACAAGAGACAGAATTATACAACTGGAAGATATTATAACGAAGAAAGGAACCTATCATGACTTGTAGAATACAGATCAGAATATATACATATATTATATATACCTCATAATTGCCTTGTGAAACCACTAATGTAATAATAAAATGTCAAACCCATCCAGTATGAAGAACAAAATAATCATTAAAATAAATATTCAATCACCCCAAGCAAATTAACCATCCGGAATGGAATATCCAGGATGTTGCCAGTAGAATTGAAGTTGAGCAAGAAATCATCTTACCCACATCTGTACGGGTTGGTTAAAGTGAATTTCAGCAAGATATTCCATTTCTGGGTCTGCCCTGAGCCATAACAAGGGAGAATCGGAGCTGCATAGATTGAATGAATTTAAAATTTTCAGATTCAGAACCACCAAATCAAATCGAATATTTGTATAGACTATAGAGACATAGCAGCATCTAATGAACATACTTTGACCTAGTTTCCGCAGCAGGGGCAGAGTCACCATTGTCATCAGAACCATCAGGTTTGGAGCCTTTTTTTTGCTTTTGAAATCGTTTAGCTGCAAGTTTTGAGTGACATTGTATTTCCAGTAACTGCCATGAGTCTCCTGCCATTGGGAGGATAGGATGGTCATACATGCCATCAAGCTCATGCACTCTTATGCTCATCATCCCAGGCCATCCAACATCACCATCCCGTTTTTCAGTATCAGGATTCCCATTAGAAACTGCTGCACCCATATCTGCTCTAGATGTACATCCCCTCAGAACAGCCAATTCAATCATATTCTTCCTCTTGTTATATGAGAATCCCATTCTTGAGGGTAACCACAGTAGCATGAAAATTAGCAGAGTATATTAGTAAAGTGATGGCTACAGCACCAAACACAGAGAACATAGCATTTGGACAACGAAATTCATACTTTAAAACTGGACAACCAGAAGATCCCACCCAACGAGGAAAGAACTCCTTAAGAAAGGGACGCTCAAGATTTCCAACCTTATTGGCAAAATGCCGAAACTGCAATAGAGTACCATATTTGTCAAGTAAAGAAATACCAGCATAAAAATGTTTTGAAGAAATAATGGTATATCCAGACTAATTCACAAGAGCATCAATATATTTCAGAAGCAAAGAAAATTGTGAAGGAAATCAAAAAGAAGTATCACAAACATAACTTCTCTCTTAGAAGGTAAAAAAGAAGTAACATTCAAATTTTAGCATAAAAGCACAAAAATAGACCAGATTCCACAGAAATCTTTCAAAACAATCAACTCGGTTTTGCAAAGATAACTCCTACTGATCTAAAGTATACAAAGCAAATAGTACCCTGAAAATAAAGCAGCATATCAACTTAAAACAATTCAAATATTGTTTATGCAGAAGCCAGTGGCAGAGCCACAGCCTATGTTGTGGGGTCAACAAAAATAATAATACATAAAATATTTATAAAAAAAATTTTAATTTTTCTTTAAATTGACCAACACTAAAAAAATAAAAATTTATTAATAAGGGCTCAAAAAAATACAAGTTACTAACAGCTATTGTCACGTATATTAATTGGTTTGTGTGACCTAATCTGGAGAAACTCTTGACAAAAAAAGAAAACTTTCTGGCTCCACCATTGGCAAAAGATGTCAAAGAGGACAAGGGGAAAGATGTGGTAGAAGTTACTTAAGGATGCTAATACAGAAGTCACTACTAGGCAGAAAATGGGTGATTAAGGAGTAGCAAGTAATAATTCTGCATGTATATTTGATCAAGCAAACATCAATGAGATTCATCCTTCATGGGTTAAAACATCAAGAGTTGCCCACTTGATTTTGTCATTGAAATAATGTGAACTTCCACAGATTTTAGGCATACAACACCAATCCACCTGAAGAATGAAGCATTTTACCTCCCAAGACAGAAAATAATGGTGACCACAAACATGTATCAGCCTCCTTGGTGAAGCAGAACCAGATAAATTAAAAAAGGTGAAGCAGAACCACATAAATTATGTAAGCCAATAACACATACCTCCTTGGTACTGAGAGTTCTCAGAGGACGAGTTTTATCTTGAGCACGGAAAACTATTGTTTGTAAAATCTGTAAATGATAGAAATAAGTTCAAAGGTTATTACGAAGACAATCAAAATAAAGTCAATATGTTTGACCCCACAGAGCCAGCAAATCAACTTAAATCAGCTGCCACAAGGACATTCGTTTTGAAACAGCGTATTTAACAATGTTAAAACATGTATAAGGATTAGTATAATATCTTTGCGCAATTAGGTTAAGGTTTCCTATTCTAGATGGTTATAGATTTGGTGATTGATTTCCTAGTTGTAGGCGGTTAAGAATATGGTAACCTATGTTTGTACATTTAGAAATAAAAGTAAGGAGATTTTATGGTTTTAACATGGTATCAAAGCCAGGTTCAGGTCCAGGTCCTGAGACCTATGGGCCACGGAGCCATGGAAACAGCAGAGTTTCATAAAATCCTGTTGAACATGCAAAGCATCATCAACGTGAACATGTTTTTATTATGTGAAGCTAATACATTTTTCTTACACAAATGCATGAATGTTTTCAACATTAAAATATCCAATAGTAACTGGAAATATAGAAATAAGACTGGACGCCCTTTTACCCAACTTGTTTTCCTTCTTCTCATTAGAGAAAAAATGTTATTCCTTAAAATATCTTTCGAATAGTTTAAAATCAAACATACAACTTCCACACTACGCAGATGGTGAATTGCTGAAATCCTGACTAAGTACAACCATATATGTTTTGAGGAAAAATTATGCATTATTGAAACCCAGAAAACAGAAGCATGGTGAATCAAAAGGCAATCAACCCATTGGATTTTAACATAGAAAATCCACAGGCCCAAAAAACAAAATATAATTCAACTTCTTCCTAGCTTCTTACCTTACGAAAAGACTCCGGACCCATCTGTTTTTCCAACATTTGAAGGACAGCAACCTGTCATATGGGATATACTGAAATTACCAGGCATTATCCACAACATACGACTAAAAAATAACAAGAAAATATTAACTTACAGATTTCCATGATCTTATCTTTCCATAAAAACCAATGCTCTGGGTTCCATATAAATCCTTAGAAGAAGAAGACGAGCTTAAGGCAGTTGCACCAGTATCATCTGCTTTGCACACAGCACAATTAGCCTGCAACAGAGGAAACAAATGATTGGTTTAACCTTAATCCCCATTGGTTATTTTCAATGCTTCAAATTCAACTAATTTGAAAAAACAGGATGTTTAGAAGCAATTATAAAATATGGAAAAAATCTTAATGGGAAAGATCTTATAGTGCAACAGAAGTAAGAAACGATTGGCTTAAAACTTTAATCCCAAAACTAGTGCTCATTGCTTCATCTTCAACTAATTTGGAAACAAAGGATGATCAGAAGCAATAGGAAATCCACAAGGAAGAAAATCTTTGAGTGCGAGTGAAAAGGAATGATAGAAAGTTCCCAAACAACATTATCAGAAAGTCCTATTAATGACCAAGTCAAGTATTGGCCAGAACTCCAAGAGAGCATTCAACAAAGTCTTCCCCCCGGGCCCTCTTTCAATCTCTAGGAAGAACTTTAGAGCAATAAAAGGTCAAAGAAAAACACCCACTATAAACCTTGTCACAATTAAAGTAGATTATGGTCAACAAGTTTTGGAAGGTTGAATGTCATACGAGACATAAAAAAACTAGATCAACCTGATTTTTCAGCATAATATTCCAATACCAAGTCCTAGGCCACAACATATTTATTCATACTGGCTAGCAAGTTTTCTAATAAAGTACTTATGTGCTGAAATTGGCTTCACAGCATCCTCAACCTTATATCGCCTATAGCGTGCTTCATTATTTCCCAGAAATCTCTTAATGAATGAGTCAGTCAGGAACCCAGCAAGTCCGTCCAATAACCAATCTGAAAAGAACAACCACCAAATTAATCAGAATACAAGAGGCTACATATACTTCAAGATAAACCATTCACAGCATACCATCGTTGGGTGCTTCAGGGGTGATATATACTCCAAACCACTGTCTTGCAAGAGCATAAGCAAGTCTAACCCTTGTCTCTATAGTCTGCGCAATAGTTCCAATCTCATTAGCAAAAATAAGAAGAGTGGAGAAACAAGGAAGAAAAAATATAGTTAAATCAAATTCAAAACTATTGAAAGCATGTAACTTCAAGTATCACACAGAAAGATTTATTTCAAACATCTGTTTGTGTCAATAGAAATTCTCCCAAACTATACCTTGGAGACTTTATTTACAGGATCCCATGGAATTCAGATACACAAATCATGGATGAAACAATGAGAAACAATGGGTGGTGTATGGTTGAAAAGGTAATGCCATTACAAGTAAAGCAACAAAAGGTTAGTCCACAAATAGAATTAATACAAGATATGGATTTAGTACATAGATAGGAAAATTATAGAATTACTCATTAGTAATGTCTAGGGCTACATAGAAACCACCTGAAGGAATAGAATATTAAACTTGAGAATGAATTGCCAGAAGTGGTGCACAATAAATGTTTAGCAGCCAAGAAAATATGTAACGATACAACGATACAGATTAACCCATTGCAAGGATATTAACAAAACTACTTCAAGAACCAACTGGGGAAACACTTTCATCAATTAAGGGAACAATAAAATGCAGAGATTATGATTACTAATAAAGCATGACCAGAGCCCCAAATTTCATTCAACCGTTACTCCAATTTTCTGCCGAATAATATCAATATAAAAGTATATTGTCCAGTTAGTCATCTTCATTTTGAGAGTCCTCAAAATTAATTATTTTGGTAATGATTTACTTATCTTATTCTTTTAGGTAAAATAAAATAAAATAATATTTACTCAGTTTGGAAAATAAACCATATCACTAAGAATTATAAAAACAAAGAAAAATTAAAAATAGAATTAATATTTTAAAAAATATTAAAAAAAGGAAAAAAAGAAACAGATTGGGCATAGGGATACTGGTCAAACTGATAAAGCCTATGTGAGCAACTTATCTCTTTGTGATTACTGTACCTGATCAATGACTTTGTCATCAAACAGCAATTGGGAACTGAAGATGCTTAAGGAGGCACCTAAACTCAGCAAGGATATTGCCATCTCAGGTGCAATAAAAATTTGTGAATATGACCCAAATGGAAATGATGCAGAAAGGTACTCCTCGTAATGGCTATTCAAAAGTGGAATTAACTGGTCATTGGAAAAGAGTCATTAAGTTTGTGCAGTTTACACTACAAATAAGAAACTGATACCTGAAAGCACTGTGAAAAAACCCCACAGTATTCTGTAACTTTGCCAAGTTAGATGGCAAACATATGTGTGAGACCATGGCATTATGGTGATCTGGAAAAATTTCAAATGGTGCAACTATCAAAGATATCCACCGAGCAGCAACAGGAATGTCCAGTCTATAGACGTATGTTTTAAGTGGAGGATCATCCTTGCTCAAGACCTACCCAAACAAATATGAATATGAGTTGAAAAGAATTCTGAGAAAGACAGAAGGCTAAGGTTAAAGAAAATATGCGGAATCCAAAAGGAACAAGTCCACCTAAGTATGTTCCATTTTAACGCAACTGAACGTCATAAAGTGGACTAGTAACAGCATATAGCTTGATGGTTTAGATTCTCTTCTCTGACAACTAAGATTGCACTAATTGACACGGTCAAGCAATCAGGTACAAATATGTGCAGAAGCCAAGACTTTCTTATCATTTCATCTACCTAAAGTTCACAGCACACATCAACAATAGCTGAATGCTTTGTCAAATTCATTTTGAGATAGCACCACAAAAACTTTCACAGTATTGAAAATCATATTTAAGAAGGAAAGAGTTCCCCTATCATTAAGAAACCAGTGCCAAACAGAACATTTTATCTGGAACAGAGATTTGCATTCAACATAATAATCAGTCCCTACTCACCTGATATAGTAAAGATCCAGTGCTGACAGCTACAAGATTACAAGCAACAGTGAATTCGAGATCATAGCTGGACAACAATCACAATAAATAGAAAAAATAAGAACAAACTTCACAGGATAAATCATACGCATTTGAAGTGACAACCTATGCTGGACTCTCACCTGCAATACTGCAAATTGTCATCCATGCATGGGAACCAACATCTAGCACGCCTGATCTGGTTGTCAGTATGCAAAACCTCATCATCAAAATGAATCCCGGTTTCTGCCTTTTCCACCCAATAATCAATGTGGACAATTTTGACATTCTGCACCCAACATAACCTACATGAGAAATCACCGGAGAGTATATCTCATTATGTAAGAATTTGACACAGCCACAATGCAAATGTTTGGCACACAGAATCTTATCTACCAAGCACAGCAGGTGCCAAGAAAGCAATATTTATATTACACTAGGGTATTTTGAAAAACCTAGAAGGAATTAAAAAGTGTTCAGAAACATATCTGAAAAGCTGGCCAACTAATCATGAAGGCGGTAATATTATTTGCATTGCAGTGGGGAAAATAATTATACAAGTCAAAATTTAGATTCCTGTCTAAGGAACAGTGTTCAGCTCTCATTCTTCCTCAGGTACCAATTAACACTTCAAAGATATAATAGCCAGGAAACCTCTTCCCTCCCAAGCCCATTTTGCATACCAAGAACCATAATTAAAGTCACAAAAAATAGAGAAAAGAATTATTCCAGAAAGGTTTATCTAGTGACAATTATTTTTCACGTACGATGGCCCACATGAGTATGGAGATTATAATCCAAAGTCAACTAATTATCCAGCAGATCACCAGCACGGTTAGCAGTGAAATTTATCTAAAAACATGAACCAAATATACAGATGATAATATGTAGGAAGAATTTATGATTAGCATATATACACATCCCAAGAACTGAGAATAATAAACCAAAAACCTGCTTAGTTTCAGATATTGGTTGTGAACCATTATCTGACTGAGCTTGTCCTTGTTCTTGTTCAAACTCTGACTTGACAGACTTGCTACACATTATTAGCAAATTTGGGACCAATTCTCTTTCGAGAGATGATAAATAAACTGATCCAGCTGCATCAGCAGCTGAAGTAGTTGTTGAAACAGAGCACCACCTGTCACCATTATCCAAATTTAGGTAGTGTGGGAAAACTTCGAATTCTGCTGGCTCTCCATCTACTGTAACACTCTCAATTGCCAAGTTATCCGCATGCAAGCCAACTATTCCATTATCTGGTACAACTATTTCAAGCTCGGTGTAACTGGATAAGCACAGGAACAACATTTATTCAGTCATTCCCATCAATGTAGCAGCATAAAATAAAATTAATAACATATTAAGCTCACATCTTAGTTTAATACTAGAATACATAGAGCTTAGCTTTTCCTTAAATTATGTACCCATCTGACAACATAAGAAGACACATAGACTCACTTTCCTTTTTCTTCTGTCCCATATTATATGCCTATTCACATTTATAAAAGCCAATAGTTGTTGCACCCAACTATCAAAGAACTTTTCCCTTTTATAGAATATTCAAACCCAAACCATCTTCTAATTAGTCTAATTCGTTCACTTTAACAAGTCATTAGCGTACAAGAATGATTAGCATGTTAGTTTCAGATATAACTTATGAACATATACTGTGGCGTACATAAGAGAAATACTGTATAAAAATTATCAAATGAACCTATTATGTCAATGCACTGGGAGCAAGCTGGTATCCATGGTTCCTTTTTAAGATGCTATCAAGACCACTTCCAAATACTGAATCCCAATATAAATATATATGTATAAAAGAATCTATTTAACATTTTAGATGAACTACAAACAATTTAGGGATGCTGAATCAACTTCAAAATGGCGATTGTGAATAAATGAGTAACCATGATTCTTGTCCAAAAGAGCTTGAAAGTATTCGTGACTATAAGTTTTTCTAGCTTAATTCTAATGATCTACCTTAATCCTATTTCAGGACAGCAAGAACTCCGTTAAACAATCACTTACTAGTGATCAGATTGCAACTTTGAGAACTAATGTCCTAGCACCGAGATCAAATTTTGCCTAATAGGAAGAATGAGGCACAATTGACAATGAATCAGCTTAATTGAACCTTTGTGCAAGTTCATTATATATGCTTTACTTTGAAGCCAATCCCTACTCCACTTCCATGTATAGATACGAGAACTAAATAAACTGTCAGAATTCTATTTAAATTTTACAAAGCTCGTCTTCAATTTCATTCTTCTTGTTAAGGGCTCTCAACCTACAGCCTTAAAATGCCATAAATACAGACAGCCACCAAACTAAACTAATTCCACAACTCCAATTCTAAAAATAAAAAATATACAAAATAAAGAGGAAACGAAATATTTTCTTGAAGAAAAACGGCCTGCAGCCGGGAATTGCAACGTTCTCACAATTCAATTAGGTAAAAAATCAACTAATCCTTCAGCTCTTTTGAGTTGAATCCAATACATTCAGACTTGGATTACACGACTGTAATCTCGCACTCAAACGAAGAAAATAAGAATATCCGTATACAAGAGAAAAGAAAGGGCAAGGAAAAAAGAGAAAGAGAGAAGAAGAAGAGCCAATTAAGAAGAAAAAATACCCGTAGATACGGCGCTTCTCCATATCGATTGAGAGACAAAGCTTCTGATGCTTGACGACAGCTTCTGAATTATCCGACTTCTGCTCTTCATTCTTTACTTTCCGAGGCTTCGCCATTCGAGCATACACATACAAGTATGTTTGTGCAGAATTCAAAAATATCCCAAAAAAACAATTGAAATTCCAGCATAGACTGCAGAGAGAGAGAGAGACAGTGAAGGCACGCTGTTAATCCCTCTCGGCTCTGTCCATCTGGGGCAATAGACGGGTGATTTTATAGAGTGGAGAACGGGGAGTCTCTGTCTGTGATTTGGATCAACATGGACTGGCTGTGCCCTAGGCTCCTTGATTCAATCGGGACCGTTAATGTGTTGGTGATGTTTATATTCAACGGTTATATTTGTTTTGGCCCTAGATTTTCTCCCATGTGTACCTATATTAACGATGTATAGGTTAGTATTTTTTCCTTTTTTTTCACCTTTAAAATTAAAATATATTAATTGATCCAATGACACTTTTTTTTTTTAAGTTCAATTCGTTGAATCAATGAAACTTCAAATTTATTTTAAAAAAATATTAATCCCTTCATTCTTAATTAAATGTTTCATTTTTTATTTATTTTAAACTTAACATTATTAATTTTTTAATAAAAATTTAATTAATTTAGAAAATAAAATATTCATTTTAAAACAATTTAATATATATATTTAATTCTAGAAGTAGAGGGTTACATGATTTGAAATATTTATTTTTATATTGATAGTTTGTATTATTTATTTTTATTTTTATTTTTCAATTATATTTTTCTTATATAAGTTCCACTAAATTAATCGTAATCCATCATTAAAACAAGAAAACAGTAAGTGGAAAATAAACATTTTAAAAACAATCATATTTAATGAGATTACAAATATTATGAAAACTAAAAGAGTAAAGTTTAGGTATTCTTTGAAATTAAAAAATATATTTTGTAATCAATTATGTTTTAAAAGAAAATTGATCAATTAATTAGTTATTTTATAATGTAAACAATTAATTAATTGTTCAATTATTTTTTCATTATTTTTTATTTAAATTTCTATAATTTTGAATAAGTAACTTATTTATTTCACTGTAGATATAGATTAAGTTAACGTATTAAAAACACTAAATTTTAAAAAGAAAAAATTTAATTGAAAAATTAGTAAAATAATATTAATTATGAAAATCTGATGTCATCTAAATTTTCGATAATAAAATTAATAGTATATGAATATGAAATCATTAAATAATAGATATTCTTATGAGCAATTTCTATTACATCATGAATAACTTCTATTCTTTTGAATTTTTAAAAATAAAGATTCCATTCTTCACATATTCCCTCCAATCAAACACCACGTCAATGTTAGCGTTCCATTAATTTCTTAGAGAGGAATTAAATTAATTTAGTTTAGTATAAAAATTTACAATTTTATTTTATCTGAATAATAATATTAAGATATGAAGAGTTTTTTCTTTTTTCTTTTTGTTTCTTTCAAATAATAATATATTCTATTGAAAAGATTGTGTTGAATAAATAGAGAACTTTTTAATTCTATTAATGAAAAATCTTACCTTTTGGATTCTTTATCTATTTTGACCCGACGGTCGTTTAACCAAATCTCCGGAGACAACAAAACCCACAAAATCCCTGCCGGGGCCTTTATCCTTGTGGAGTCCTCCCGGCTGCTGATCTCTTCCGGTTACTGCCGAAATTTGAATGATTTGAAGATTTTACTCCTTACTCAGCTATGTTCAGATAACGCTGCCGCTACGTAGTAGTTAAACTCAAGAAAACATGAGCATCGAACCCTTTAATCGGTAAAAATTATTTTGAATAATATTCTACTTAATTCGTTTTTTCTAGTCCAGTTAAGAATCATTAGGGACTTTTTGTTTTTTCTTTCAAGAACTTGCTCAGTTGGTTTATTGGAAAATTGTGATTTCACAGATTGGTGAAGCTGGCTGCTAGGGCTTTCTATGATGACATCACTACGAAAGCTGAAAATCAGCCAAAGACTGGAAGAAGTGACAACAGAGGAATTGCAGTCGTGGTTCTTGATGCTCTCACAAGGTTTTTTTTAGATATATTTTCTTAATTTTCTTGATTCATGATCGTGGAGGGAAAATGGTTACCTTGTTTCTATGTGATAAATGGCTGAACTAAGGAATGCACTGGTAAGATTTCTATGAGAAGGTAAGGAAACTGATAAATGAAAAAAGATAATATTTTGAAATGTTGGGACTTGGGAGCTAAAAAGGTCTCTGTTATTTGATCGTGGGGACTTGACTATAATAATCTTCTGGGAATATGTAGCTGATAAATGAAAAGGCACAACATTTTGAAATTCTGGTAACTCTTCCTGTTTTGTTTAATTGTGTTGAATTAAGATGTTATCAGAAGATGTTATTTACTATTAAATACGTTGCATTTTGTTCTTTCTTCGTTGCACCAATGTGCATGGTTTCTTCAGTTTTTTGGTTAATCTTTGTTTTTGTTTTTATCTTTCCCCCCTTCCCTTTTCGCCTAGCTCTTCCATGGGACTGAAAAGTGCATGTTGAATAATACTATTGGAAACTCTTTTCCATTTCAGAATTTACTTCTGACTTGTATCTCAGGAGGCAGTGGGTAAGAGAGGAGGACTTGGCGAAGGACTTGAAACTGCACTCGAAACAGCTTCGTCGTACTTTACGGTTTTTTGAAGAAGAGAAGTTGATAATGCGTGACCATAGAAAAGAGGTCTTTTTTATTATTATTCATAATTCTTCATGTGATTGAATTGTGATTACTTTCCAAATTGATCCTCAAGGCTCAAACACATGAAATCATAAAGGCAATTTGTTATTTGTTCTCAAGGTTACTTCATTAATTTGATTCTGTTCTACTACTTAGACTGTGGGATCAGGTCACTGTTTCTAGGTTTTCTGTGTTT
The DNA here is from genome assembly GCA_035221335.1 of Echites panduratus. Taxonomy (NCBI): domain Eukaryota; kingdom Viridiplantae; phylum Streptophyta; class Magnoliopsida; order Gentianales; family Apocynaceae; genus Echites; species Echites panduratus. The sequence goes on from JAWZTD010000097.1 coordinate 3,515,897, forward strand.
ATTATGATTTCAGATCAGTTTCAGTTTCATCTCACTATGATGCAGCACTGAGGATTTGTTTAGTTGCTTGCACAATCTACATTCCTTTTTCAAAATTTTGGGTAGAACAGACATCTGTTTTTATTGTATACTTTTGTGGACAGAGTGGAGTGTTAGGAGTATGAACTCCACCTTGTAATAGAAAAGGTTCAGGAGGAAATCATCTTCTGTAATAGGATACCTTAAAGTTCATTTCTTGATGGACAAATCAGCTTTGATCAAAGAGTTCATTGTTTTTGTTACTGTCTTATCATTGTTTGATTTCCATTGCCAGACTGCAAAAGGTGCGAAGATATATAATGCTGCTGTAGCTGCCACCGTTGACAGTCAGCTGAATGGGAAAGAAGGGGATGAAAAGATTAAGATGCACACTCATTCCTATTGTTGTCTAGATTATGCACAGGTCCTTCTCTTCCTTTTTTCCTGAGGGATGTCTAATGTGTTTGTTTTTCCACTTGTTTGTAGTACACATATCAACCTTTCTACTTACATTAGTATGTTGGGTTGGACTTAAGTAGACATTTTTTCCAATTCGAAATATTAGGATCTATAAATATATAACATATACTCCATCCCTCCTCCCACCCTTGTCCCCTCATCCCTTTTTTTTTTTTTTCTTTTATTTATCGTTAGACTAAATTGCTAAGAGTTCTCTTGATTAGCCTAATTAATGCTTGCTTATAGAAGTCCTTTTGTTAATATATGCATTTCAATCAAGAGTTTGATGTGGAGGAATATTTTTTGCAGATATTTGACGTTGTTAGGTATAGGCTTTATCGGATGAGGAAAAAACTAAAAGATGAATTAGACAACAAGAATGTTGTGGTGGATTATATTTGCCCGAAGTGTGGGAAAAGGTAAGGTTTGATGCTTCTTCCTTACTTCCTATGATAACTTCATGTTTGGTGTAAAATTTTTATGAATTTTTGTATGTTTTAAGTTCAGGTATAATGCATTGGATGCTTTGCGGTTGGTGGATATGAATGATGACAATTTCCATTGTGAAGTTTGTGATGGGATAGTAGAGGTAGATAGTGGAAAATTAGCTGCTCAGGAGACAGGAGATGGAGATGATAATGCAAGAAGACGCCGCCGTGATAAATTAGAGGATTTGCTTAAGAAAATGGAGGTTTGTCATCTGTCATATTAGCTGGTACTATTTTTCTTTTCCTTTATTTTTGCAAGTCAAGGAGTTTATCTATTTGGTATTGATAGATTTATTCAAAAACATTTTGTACAGTGATCAACCGAGCAGGCTTACATACTGTTTCTGCATCAAATCTAAGCTTTATTTATAGTTCGATGTTATGAAAAGTTTCAACTTTTCCTTTTTTG
>JAWZTD010000097.1:3538802-3557755 GCA_035221335.1 Echites panduratus
GTACCCTTTTTCCCAGAACCCGACTCAGTATTAAAATTAAACTTACTATGTCAGTGAAGTTGTTAAAGAAGATGATCGTGCTCGTTTATTCTATTAATTGGGCGGTCCAAGAACTTTGCCAAAGCGCGTGGGAGTGACTTGAGATTGAATCACCATGGCAAAGTTGACCAATAAAGCAGTACTCCTGAATCATCATTGATTCAAGCTCAACTTTTGATGAATTCAAGGAATGATTCAATTGCCCAATCATTGGACTGGTTCGGTCCCAAGAATGATTTTTGGGGAACTTACTTGTATAAAAAGCTCTGATCATGAAGCCCAATAACAAGAGTAGAAGCTCCAATCTCTCTGACCATGGTTGCAATCCTCCCTCCTTCTTGGTCCCCTTCTGTGACCACAATCTCAGTCTTGGTCTGCAACATAACCCTATAGCTCGTATCATTCATCATGGGTCATCAATAAAAACAAGACAAAAACTGAATCAAAATTCAACCAAGAAAAAGAAACGAAAAAGAGTTGTCATTTGACAATACGTTTGGGAAGTTGCTGCAGATGTCTTTGAAAGAAAGGGCTAACTGAAAACCCTTCAACCGGAGGAGTCTGAGCTTCTTCTTGCTCCTAGATCTTGTGGAAGGGAACACGTGGAGGAGAGTGATCAAATCCCCATAACGAAGGAGATTGTGCAGTGTCCACCGAAGAGCTGTTCTTGCTATGTCAACATCTTCCACAACCACTACAATTTTCCTGGAATCCATGGAATCTTTAAGGACCAAGAGTTTTGTTGGCTAGCTTCGTGGGACGTTTTTGCACACCAATTATATGAAGAATTGATTGATTGGTTCTGGACACGAAACTCCCAGAGATCACTGGTGAATCGTTGGAAGAAAGCTCTCAATTTCTGGGCTTTAATGGAAGGATGACACATTTGATGATAATTACTTGGTGAAACGTGACATGTTGATATGACATTCTCAGTAACTCTGCTTCTCTGCCAGAGAAGAAGGTATGAACTTGGAATGGATTGGACTCATAGAATCGACTGAGATCTCTCGAGGAGAGAGAACTGAGATGGTCTATTGCAGGCGTCTTATAATGGAACAGAATATTTGATCATGTAAATGAAGGAGAAAAAAAAATAATAATAAAAAGGTAAAACTGAATTTATCTTTGTTTCGTCGTAAGAAATGTGATATCATCTTTTGTATACTAGCTGGAAAAAAGTAATGCACCAGGCAAGGTTTAATTTGGGAAATTTTTTTTATGAGTCAATTTTTCTTTTTTATTTATTTATAAATTAAAAAGATTCATAGAAACTTGTATTAATGAAAGAAATTTTCAACTAGCATAACTTGTTTAAGTGATAGAGTAATGATTAAGATATTATGAATTTGAATAACAAAATATATATTTAAAGAAAAATTAAACAAGAATAGCAATAATAATAATAAATCAATCTTCATTAGCAGTTAAGGAATACAATCTATTCCTTTGAAGATATTAAAATAGGTGAAGTGTTGAAGTTGATTTAAAAAAAAAAAAGTATGCAATCCAATTAGTTGAAGGTTAATGAAGATTGAATACAATTCAATCTTGCTTACATTCTTCATCTAATACAAAAAATATAAATATCAATTGAAACCCATTTATTATTAAAAAAAATTTTTTTTTAATCCCTTCTAATTTAGATGAGTATTTTAATTCAGATTTAAATTAGATTTTTTATTTATGAAAAAAAAAATCAATTTAAATACATATATTTTACTGAATCAAACTATATGGATGATGTATAGCACACCCTAAGAATTAGAGAAGTAGCATATCTTGACTTGGGTGTGTGGGGGACCAAGTCTGTTCTAGCTAGTTGGAATATGTATTCTTAAAGGTCCGAGTGAAATGATGGTTTTGCATGTCAAAACTTTATTCTTATGCGCCCACTTTCTACTTCTGCAAATAATACGCAAATAGAGACCTCCAAGTGATAAGGACGGAGATGTGTGAGATATATTACTTAATAAAATTCACCATTTAAGGATAAAATAGAGAAATTCAAATCGAATCACTTCTCACAAAAGAATTAACCTCATCAAGTTCAAGTTTCCTTTTCATTTTCATTGACCGATTCATAAAGAGTAATAATACAACATTTTCAAACTTTAAAAACATATTCCTTTTTCTATTAAAATTATATATAAATAAAAGGCTTTCTTCCATAAATGTTATGTCAAAATCTCCAAACCTTTCAATTATGTGCTCCTTTATCTATTTACAATAAAGGAATATTTTTAAGTTTTTACAAAAAACTATGTATAGGAATAAAAATGTTATTAGATACATAATTTCAAATTGATTGAACAAACTAATATCACATCAATTCAATACTCCCTCCATTAGTATTTATAAATTATTATGAGTCATTTTATTAAAATTAAAGTAATATTATGTTTAAATTAATAATATTCATTAAAAAAATATGAATAATATAATAAAAAAATCAATAAAATATTTAATAAATTAATGAATGCTATTTAAAAATTAACATAAATGACTTACAGTAAAACGATCATAATAAAAAAACAACATTAATGTTCTAGAATTCATCGTGGATGCCCATTTCTTCTCACATACTCAGCCAATAATCCAACTGTATATTCTGTGTATCTTCCTTCCATGATCCATTAATTTATGACAGATAGGAAAACAACCCCAATTATCAACTCATGCGATGACGTCAAAAGGCGAAAAGGCACTGGAGTTTTCTATTCTCCCGCGCGCTAGGGTCGTCATCACATGATGCCAAATCGCACATCCTCGGTATGGAGAGGTCCTGCTCTCTCTTTTTTTTTTTTTAAATAATTACTACCATCTGAAATAAGTAGTTTATTTACATTTGACTATTTTGTTTTTTTTTTCAAAAAAAAAAAGTTGATAATGCTTAGTATAATAACTTTAATAATTCACTAATAATTTTTTATTTAATTTGAAAATAAGTTTTTCAAATATGAATATTTTAATTTAAAAATCAGATCATTATATTTTAGACTGATTTAAAAAAAAATTAAATTAAATTATGCCACTTTCCAGACAAAACCCTTAACCTCTTCAAACGGATTTTGTTTTTGTATTCTTGATTCTGTTCAGTTGTCGTTTTGAACCATATTTTTTATTTCTAAGCCAAATAGTTACCATATTAAGGATTTTTTTTTATAAGGGTTTTGTAAATGTGAAAACTAGGAACTGTTTTTGCTTTTAATTAATTTAAATTATTAAGTTACTCATGTAATTAATACGATTAGTGGCAGGTTATGGGTTAGTGGAATGTAAATTTCTCAAAATACCGAGGTAGTTGTGAAATTTTAGATTAAAAATATATTTATTTTAGTAGGAATATTTAATTTTAGATAGATAAATATTTGGAAAGCTCCTTTTTTTTAAAATTTCTTCTGGCTTAATATATATGTGTTAAAAAATATATAATTTATAAGTAAGATATATATAAAAAACATATATGTATTACTTTACAAATACTAGGATTCTGAAAACAATTAAAATATTTAATTAATGTATTTCCTACTTTGTTGAAAAGTACTCCCAACCTTTCAACTTGGTCCATATTTTTCAATTCATTCAGTGAAGATATAAATATATATATATATATATATTTATATATTTGCTTGAATAATGAAGTCTAGACCAATGAGGAATTTCTGCATACTTGTACCACCCAATTCAACATGCATTTAAAAACTAAGTAAACATGCAATGATAGGGAGAGCTTGATCAAACCTTTTTTGACACCTTTGATCATTGCTGAACTGAACCCACTCAAAGGTTTTACATCAGCAATGTTTTTTATATTTGTATCCAACATTTTAAGTAATAGCGGAGACCTGGATGGAACGGTTTTCCAATCTTTCTTCATAAAGGTTTTTGTTCTTCTCTATGTTGCCTATTCTTTGGGGCACCCTAAAATGTTTATTACGAAGTTCAACAGAAATAAAATATATATATATATATATCTATACTATGATTCTTACAAACCAACACACCTGTTAACAACATAACATGACCATATAACTACAAAAGGTTCTTGCAAGGGAGCTACATCTTTCTTCATACCAACATAACCAAGAATGCCAAGCTAGCTAATTCTTAGGGCGGTTCCAATAGGTTGCAGGACTACCTCTGCCAGCAAAACCATAACCCCTTCCACGATAGGGGCCCTGACCCTGAGAACGCCCGCCCCTTTGAGGCCCCATAATATCACGACCTTGTCGAGGCTTTGGAAATGCACCAAATGTCTGGAACAGCCAAGAAAATAAAATTCAAATGCCAAAACAACGAAGATACTGGAAAATATAGATAGGAATTGCAAATTAATTACCTCAGTATCAATTCTCCTCCGTTCAGACATCTTCATTTTCCCTCTTCCATACTGACCTTCAAGGGAACGGCAGGAAATTGAATCAAAGAAGTCGTCCTTACAATAGATAGGCTGTGCATAGAAATAATAAGAAGGTTAGTCACTGAAAAAAATATAATTTGACCTCATCTGAGATATCCTGTGAACACAAAACTTATTATAATAGCAGCCAATTTCCTCACCGCCTGCTCAAGCTCTGGCACTAGATCTCCAGCTTCATCTTTTGCATCACTTGCATTGCCTTCTTTATCATCACCTTCCTTATCTTCTGCTTCAGCTGTTTTACTTTGACCAAGAAGACCCCAAACCTCCTCCTTGTTGAACCTTAGATTCATTGCCTCAAAGTCAAAATCCTCGGTAAACCTGGTAGCTGGAGGTGAAATCTACAAGCATAGAACAAATACATAATATGTCAAATGCCACACTATAAAATTGACGAAGCTGCTAAATAGATTTTTTTTTTTTCCTTTTTCGTTGTCATTGGTGGTAGGTTTGTCGTATGTACTACGTGGACACAACCATTTTTTAGTTAAAAATATGTAATTGTCAACAACGTTTTTTTTTTTCCTCTTCAAATTAAAAAAAAGCTTCTTACTTATACATAGGTCATCAAATCAGCAATGGATAAAAGGGGAAAATACCCCTTTTTACAATAACACTAAGGGGTTCAAAACCATTTTATGATATAGTGAAAATTTTGGGAATGCCCAGTTCAAGTCATAAAGGCATCAGTCAATCTAATAAGCACAAGTTTTTGATGCCTCATCTTTTGAACCGAAATCAAGATGATCAAAGAAGATGACGACCTTCTATATCCACCAGTACAACAACACCTGAGATACTTTTCAATAGTTGGCAAATCCAAAACTGATAAAATTGAGGTGAAAGGAAGAGACAGCAATACAATTCATTCAAAGACCAAACACAGTAGAGCAACCATAGAGGGAGATGAATATCATAATTGCACTAAAAAAAGATTCAAGCAAGAGATCTTCTACTTGATATAAAATTTCAGAAACACATTGCAAAACCAAATTCATAAACTGAATTACCTCACTACCGCCTCCATGTGCATGACCTCCAACATTACCGTGAGGATACAAAGTAGGATTTGGCTGGGTAAGCAGCACAAGGTAATAGATATTAGACCTTAAAGCATTTTAATGACGGAGAATACCAGACGGGGGGTAATATATGGGACTTACCCCATACCCTCTTCCTGGACTAATACTAAGATGATGAGGGTGTGAAGGAATACCAATTTTCTGGAGGAATAGACAGCATAAAAAACATTAGCCACTATGGTGTGCTATTTTATATGGAAGTATTACTATAGAATTCTAGATCACCAAGCTAACAGAAAACCTAGTTAAAGAAGAAAAAAAAAATGAGTTACCGAATTTCCTCTTTCAACTGAATGGTATCTAATCCCATAACTCTGATACGCTCCGTTTGGCTACTCCAATTCAATAAGAGAAAAAGGTACATATCAGAATTCCATAAATTTTAAATCTCAAATTCAAGGGTACATTGAGGTGAAATATGGGGGAATAAAGAAAAGACAAGGGAAATGACCAATTACCAGATTTCCTTGACCACCCCTTCCTCGTGCACGGCCTCTGTTACTATGATACATCTGAACAGAAGAGAGAATCAAACAGGCAAAATCTCCAGTAAGAAACAGAAATTGAATATAAGAGCAGAGAACTACCCCAAATCCTGAATTCTGTACATGGCGCCTGTTAATGTAGCTGGATGAAGATGCAGGCTCAAGCACCTAGAATTAAAAACAGAACATGTGAAATCCACCTTGACAGATGATACAAACAAATTAAAGTGATCATACAAAATAATAAGAGAAGTACGAACAGCCAATGTGAGCAAGGAAACAAATTAAATAGTCACAAATGAAAGGAAAGTTGCAAGACAATCAATACATACTAAACCTGTCAGTACTCCTGCATAAAGGATGTCCATCTTTGTCTGACTGGTGATCTAAGGTATTTCATATCATAAATTGGCCACATTCCATTTTTTAAGAAATTGACAATCAAGAAAACAGAATTAAACAATGTTCGATAAAAATTAGGTTTTATTAGGAAGAGCACAATGTTTCTGATGATTTCTCCTAGTCATAAATAAAAAATTCCCATTTTCAGAGATATTAATTGTCAACTCTAGAATGCAAAATAGCAAAATTGCCATCTATCTTACAGTCTTACAGATACTAAGTGCAACTGTTGATTGTAGTTGGTCCATATTAAAAGCAGTAAATTAACCACTAAAAGTCTATTAATGAGAAAAAGACAACTACACCAGGTGTGGTTGGTTATGGTAAGCCAAACCTTTATGCTGAGTGTTTTTGGTAGTTGAAGTGCTGCTTCTTCAGTATTCTCAGAATCTGATGACTGAGAATCAGACGATGATGCAAGTACGATCTTTGTGTCATAATTTTCATCCTTTAAATAATGAGATGAGGATGACTCCAAGACCCCTGGCTGTATGCTTGTATGGGATGCGATTGATGTCTTGCCATCAGATGCACTGGCTGTACACACAGTGCTTGAAACCGCCTTGGGAATAATTGGAAAAGGAGCAGGACCAAGCAAAGATTGTCCTGTATGATTAACTGGTGGTACAACAGGATTCGCACCGGAATAGGCTGCTGAAGAAGATGCCGCTTCCGAACAAAAATTCACCATTGCAGTAGGAAGGGCGTCAGAAGCCTTATTTTGCATCAAATTGGTGGTTACATTAGAGAACAATTCAGTGACCGGTACATTACTGCATTGTACAAGTGAAGGCGGCGGCAGGGTGGCAATTAATGCCAGGGAACCTGTACAAACAGGTGGCAGCAGTGTATGAGGGGCCTCAGTAATATTTGCTGCACTTCCAGCTAAGTATGCATTCATGCTGAGGTGCTGCATTGGCTGCTGTATAGGGTTAGTTAACACCAAATTTTGCGGTGTTGGTGGTGGTGGTGGTGTAAAGGGTAGTTGTTGAGAACAAGAAGTTCCTTCTGGGACACCAGTAAAGTGAGGCCAATAGTTTCCCAAGGGAGGCCCACTAACATTTACACATGGAGGAGCAGGAACCATTGTGGCTTGAGAAACAGAAACTCCAACAGACTGATTTGGAGGCAGATTCCCTTGGAGGGGTGTTGCTTGGACTAATGATTGCACATTTGGATTAAGATCTGTTGCTTGGAAAGCAATGGGGGATACCAAATTGGTAGTTCCTGCTGTTGTATGAGGGTGACTTAACTGAAAAAAGAAATTAAATACCATAGATGAGCCAAAATGCACAAGATCGTTAACAAGTACAAGCATAGTCATCTTAGATACTCCAACCTGGACAATTGCAGGATCATCAGGTAGAGCTGATGTCATCTGAGCAGATGAGGGAAATAAAACCTGAAGATCCTGTAACACAATGCGAAGGACACACGATTTAGAGAACTCCAGAAAAAGAGAAATCTTATCACCATTCCCACCATGTAGGATATATCAAAAGGCCATCTAATATGTATCGAACCAATGGTCTGCCATATAAGTAATCTCAAAATACTTAGTAGAACTACATGAAAAATTTAAAACACTTTGAAGAAAGAGGAATGCTATGCAAATTTTTGTGCAGTCTCCAAGTTAAGAAAATCTGGAACTGAGGAGATAGTAGAAATATGATGCAGAAGGATAAGGGTATTTACTTAATAGGTGTTTATTTGTACTGAAAACAGGTACCAAATTCTGGTTATATTAAGACCATAAAGTGGAAATGTTTGGAGTTGAGCTTATCCTCCAGGTGCAACTTACAAGCCAGGTCTTGACGTATGTTTCCAAGTCAGTTATACCCTAATTCTTTTCATAATTTTAAGCATCTGAAAATAAAGAAATGATTACCCATTGAAACTTTGTGAAATTGCACCAAGATCAAGAAAGAAATAAAGGGAAGCCATAAATGAGGATCACTCGCATAAGGCTATCCTTAACTTTATGCCACTAAATTTGCATAGAAATGTCCAATAAAGATATATATAGGTTTAGATTGTAATCTCTCAAATTTTATTTTCGAACAAAATCCCAAATACTTTTGGCAGAAGTAAGGTTTCTCCTCCTTTAGTTCTTTGCTTCACAAAAAGTAGAAAAATGGAAATAATTAATGGCGTGGTCAAACCTTGTGCACTTTGACCCTAATTGAGCAAAAAAGATTTCTACATTTTCGGCAAATGATGGACTCTAATGTTCTCGTTGATTTACCATTTAAAAAGTACCAAGAGAGGAAATTAAGTAAATGTTTCTAATAGCATCCAGGACTCTCCAAAAGATATGCTCAAGCTCAAATGAGCAAGCACTTTAAGTTAAGAGACTATGATTGAGCTGATGAATGCTCAAGCCTGTTCAAGTAACACACCAATTTACAAGAGTATGATAGTGATGGAGAAAATAGAATGTACCTTGATGTCACTGCCTCTGAAGTATATGTAATCGAAGAGTCTTTCACTAGGTGGAACCTCGGTACCATCTTTTCTTCTTCCTTCTGTTCCGAATGATTTTACTGCCAATAAATAAGACAAATTATTGCTATTATTAGGAAAAACAACTAGTATTCTAAATCAAATGGCAATTGCATGAGGTTTAATATGTAGATATGTGCTACGTAGAAAAGATTTCCATATGAAGAAGATATTGACTTGAAGAGAAATGAAATGAATACAAAAAGTTGTATAACAGAACTAAATCGTCCACATCTTTCAAGAGTAAGAGAAGCTCAAAATTTGATGAAACTTTTGCATCAGACAACACCGAATCAGGGAACTTTTCTTCAAATAATTCAAAAGAGTAACAGAAAGATTATGAAGAAACAAATGCATAACATGGATAGGATGGAGACATAGTTGAGTGAGTGACGCAAAGATCCTTGAGAACTTCCAAGTCATCACAAATCCAATATTATGATGATTTTGCATGTCCCATAAGAGCAAAATATGACACAAAACACACAGACATGTGTGAGGCAAAGAATGTGTAGAAGTTTAAGACCAAAACTAAAGGCTGGCATGCATGCAATGCAACACATAATCATAAAGTCGCAAAGATACTTTCACTTCAACTCAACTCAACTCAACTGTGCTACTGATTTAATCCAGTGAACTCTGTAACTGAAAGATGAGGATTTCCTAAATCTTGCTTTAGTATTGACTTTAGACTTTATTCTTGTCTATTCAAATCTGGACCTTAAACTATGCCAGAACCTTGAGTTAGTGCAAAAACTCTAAGCACTTATGAAATCCTGCTATATCTTTCACCTTTATGTTTTATGTCTTCTTTTTTTTTCTGGGTAAACAATATTACCCACATATAACAACAAATGAATAAATGGTTATGTTGCATGTATAAAACTATAACCTCATGGCTATGGAAAAGTTAAAAGAAAAGTTTTTGTCCTAATCCCAGGTTAACAGAGATCACAATTCCTGCTGAAAAAGTTCTTTTTGGTTAGCAAGGCATGCTAGTTCATAAAAATACATTTACAATTTGTTTATGTCAATTCAAATCAAGCCAAAATTGTTACAGTAAATCTTTTCGAGTCTAGAAGCTAAAAAGAATTCAAAGAGATTGAATGTCTTCCGAACCGCTTGAAAAGTGTAACCTGGTCTTTTAAAATGGCATTTGTGAACAAATGTAATAATACACACACTTATTTTCAAAAGTGAGAAAAAAAAATATATGGAAACCTTATTCACAGTTTATATAAACATGAATAAACCAAAGATCTGCACAGTGAGTTAATTTTTGCATTTAACAGGTATATGATGTCTGCAGTATTACAATCCTGAATGACCAAAATCTATGTATAAGATGGGCATACAAGATCTTTACAAGCTTGTGATCATAAAATATCAATTCAGGTGAGAAAAGAAAACAGTTCATTTAAATAAAGGCAGATATAAGCAACTGATTACAGTAGCAGAAAGTCAGAAAATTGTGGCAAAATGTGAGACAACATCACAAGATAAAGAAGACAGATGTGAAAAAAAAAAAAACCCCTCAAAATTCCAGATATTGAAAATAATGGAAGTGTGGGGATACTTTGTGTGTGAATTATTGCATGCACAATCATACACATACCTACATGATTATAGATGCTTATATCATCAGCATTAAAAATTCTGCACATTCCTGGAAACGTGTGTAATCAAAATTGCAAATTGTACATAAAAACCACTGATCACAGGTGCTAAAAATTGATCACACATAGAAGCATGCAAACACATATAAGTGCATAAAATAAAGATCAAAACACAAATTAACACAAAAATAAAAAATTAATTCATCAAATCACAAAAATTAGATCAAGAAATCAAGTTTCTGAGCAAGCGGCTAAGTGCGTCTTTGCAAATGTTGCATGTACAAATTCCACAGAGAGCAGATAAGCAAATGGAAAGGTATATATCCACCCACATATACACAAACGAAACGACGAACAGAATGGAGAAGTTTCAATCTTTTTTCTTTTCAAGAAAAAAAGTTCAAGAGCATACCATTTCTAAGTCCAATGACGGACTCTTTAGCATCAAGATGAAACATAAACCCTTCATAGCGAATTTCAGACTTAGTAATCAAGCAGATGAGACTTCCGATGTAGGAGTCAACTTTAACGGCATCAGACGAAGCCGCCGAGTCCGCCATTTCTGCAACAACAACAAAAACTCAAAATAAAATTAACCAAAAGCTCTCCGAGACCAAAAGAACCGCTACGAACTCCTCAGTTCTTCACTCTCTCTCTTTGAAGAGGCGCAAGCGGTGGAGAACCCTACTAAATCAATCGTAACGCATATGCAGACAGAGGAATTAAACAGAAAGAGGATAGATTAGTGCGTGTTGTGTGTGTAACTGCAACTACTTTTGTTGTCACCTGGCAAGGAAAGAAGGAATGCTAGAAGACTTACGCTTCCTGCCGGGTTTTGCCTCCTGTTATTTTATGTGGGGGGCTAACTAACACTGAGAGGGGTTTTTATTCAAAAAATTATTTACTTGCGTTCCTTTTCTCCAATCTCTCCCACCTTTGTATTCTTTTTCCTCTACCGAAATTTCTCCACCGTCTAATTTACATGATCATAATTTCTCTACCGTACGATTAATATCATTGTCATCTCCATCCTCCATATTACAATTATGATGTAGAAATATAATAGAAAAGGTATTTTTTAAAGCAAATTTGTATTTATATCTTTTATTTATGGCTTAACTAATCATAACGATCACTTAACTTAGACAATTTTTTAAATTTGAATGAACTATAAAAATAGTCAATTTAATTATTATATTTTATATTTTAAGATATTTTAATCACTTTATAATTATTTGATCGAATAATAGTCACAAATATAATTAATTTTTATTAATAATATCATATACCTTGACATGTCACTCAAATTTTCTTTATTGGCTAAATTAAGTGAAATATAATAGAAAATGTACTTTTTCCGTTGATAAGTAAGCAATTTTGTATTTATATCATTTATTTATGGCTTAACTAACATAGGGGTCACTAAACTTGACTTTTTTTCAATTTGATCATTGTACTATAAAATCAATCAATTTAACTATTATACTTTACCTTTTAAAACATTTTAACCACACTATAATTGTTTAATCGAATAACAGTTGCAAATGTAATAAATATTCTTTCATAATATCATATAGCAAGACATGTCACTCAAATTTTCTTTATTGACTAAATTAAGTGAAAGATTTTACTGCATAACATCATTCAAGTCAAGTGTCAATAGAAAAGTAGATAAAAGAAGAAAGCGACAAAATTGCAGAGATTTTCTTAGGCAAAATGAAAATTTTGGTGACATAGATAATCATGTGATATTATCACTGAAAATTGATTGCATTCGTGACTATTTTTTAACTCGACCACCTTAGAGTGACTTAATCTTTTTAAAAATATCCAGTACAAAGGCCAATTTGTTTAAAAACGTAAAGTATTATGGTTAAATTGACTGATTTTATAGTTCAATGACCAAACTGAAAAAAAAAGTGATGACTTCAGTGATTTTATTGTTTATTGTTCTTTCCCCCCCCCCCCCCTTTTCTAGTTTAGAAATTTTCACTTTCCAACCTAGAATTTTAATTTTATTACCTAAACTCAACTCAAAATCTTGTAATACATATTCTATATATATCACTATACTGTAAATTGATAATGTAGAGAATATAGGCTTCAGATCTCTTATTATATATTTGTATGTTATTATCTATTACACTAATAGAATATTAATAAAAATATTACACGTAGCCATTAATTATTATTTTTTAATATATTTTTACTAATATAATAGGGAGTAACGTACAAATATGTAATAAGATATCCAGAGGTGAGAAGGTATTAGGGGATGTATTAAAGGATCTACCATATATATCTATATATAAATGTTATGAAGTGCTTCTATTAAGTATTTTAAAGGTCAAAATTAACAGTTTTTTTAAAATAAAATAAAATTTAATCAAATACCCCTAGGGTTTAGTTTAGTTTTTTAGGGTTTAATTTATAGAATATATTTATAAAATATTTATATATATATATATATATATATAAAGGAAAGGATCTATCATATCTATACAAATGTGTAATAGGATATCTGGAGGCAAGAAGGCATTAGGGGATGTATTAAAGAATCTACCATATCTATATATATATATATATATATATATATACACACACACACATAAATATAATCATGAACTATTAGAGACTTAACTGGAACATTTTATAAGGTATCTTTCGTAATACTCTATAGCATTACTACATGTATATATATCCCATAACATGGAATATTTAATAGTTCTGTAGTTTTCGTGCATGCAGTTGAGTTTTAATCCAAAATTAGGGTTTAACCTAATTTAGGAATGAGGAGGAAAAATGAGAATTTTATTTTCTTCGATCTAAATGATGGGACAAATTTACCCTTGAAATAACATTATATACACATGTATCATTTTCACATATTATTGCATGAGTATTAGAACTATTAAAACTTCTTTAGGCTTTATAATTTAGTGGTTCTACCTATGGAGGACTGGTGTCACATTCACATTTGTTCATAAATATTGCTCTCTTTATTTAAAATGTTTGTCATTTAAGGGAGAGGTTCTTGTTTAAAATTATTTGTCACTTACAAATTTTAATACAAAAAGAAAAAAATTCCTAATTCTAACTAGTCAACTTTATTTTATTTTTTTTCAAATCTACACTCAATCATTCTTTTTTATTTGTCATTTATGATTTTGCACACATAGTAAGAAAATAAATTAATAGATTCAATTTTAGATTAATTGGATTAAACTACCCTTTGTAATAAATTATTAATCAAGTTATATACTTTCTAACTCTCTTTCCTCGCTTCATTGAGTAAAAACTCCTTTATTTAATGAGCTATTAAAATTTACAAAGGATATGTTAAGAAAAAGTCTAATAAAGGCTATCTTGAAAAAAGAGAATGACAAATAGTTTGGAATATAATACTACTACTAATTTATAGAAAATGACACATAAAAGGAATGAAGTGAGTAATAAAAGAGGGGATAAAGTAGTATTGATTGTCTTAATATACTATATTCTGAAATGGAAGGAGTATGTAATGTAAATAATTTTGTTTTGGCCAAGCTCTAGAGTCTCCAGAACATAATTTAGTTGCTGAAATGACTTAGGTGTGGTAATCTCAACTATGGTAGCAGTTACAATGTAAGAGGTCGAGAGATTTTTATTTCTTTTGCCTGACCTGAGGGATCGAGCGATAGGAATGCTTACAACTATTTTGGATAGGAGAAATTGGAGAGAAAGAAGGCAAAATTTTTATTTCTTACCCACGCAAGTCCAAATCCTTTTTCTTATCAATGGTGTTCCAACGTCTTTTTTTGAGGTACCTTGTAGGTCCATTTACCCTAAAAAGTACATTTTGAGTTCATTTTTGTCAAAAAAAAATATTTTATTCATTTCTTTTATTAGTCAAAAAATGGATATTTCACTGTTCATCTTTTATTAGTGGTAGTCAGGCTAGCTTTACCCAGGTTTCGACGGGCTAGAGGCTCGGTTTGCTGACTATAGTCCCGACCAAGGAAGTTCATGATGGTTGTCGTCTCAGCCAAGGAAGTTCACGAGCAGGGTTAGGGAAACAAAAATTGGGCCCGATGGGCTAGGCAAGCTCGAGATGGCAACTCAATTGGGCTGGACTTCGTAACATTATTTAAGCCACTTTTCTCATTTAAAATATAATCTTTTGGCACAAAAAACATCTAGGAATTACAAAAGATTCAAGGAAGATTGAATTACAAAAAAAAAAAAAAAATTTACACTTTGAAATCAACTTGAACCCTTTATTGAATTTTCTCCATAATAGCGGCATTCATCATAATCAATTTCTACCACCATGTGTTGCATCATATTTTTTGCTTTAATCCAATCCAAAGAGCACATGAGAACCTCCAAAATGTTGGGTAGCAATGAACTTCTTCGCTCATAGAGTCTACTTCCGTTTTCACTAAATGTACTTTCCGATGCTACAATTAAGACTGATGAAGTCAAGACATCTCGTGCTAATCTTGACAAAGTAGGATAAGTGGCTTTATTAGTTTTCCACTATCCCAAATTGTCGAAATCGGTATATTCATTACTTTGGGTGACTTGTGCGGTAATGTTGTAAATGACCAACTCGTTTAGTGACCCATTTGAAGAAGAAGAAGAAGATTCTCCTGTCCCACTCCATTTGTTCAAATTTATTAGTTTTCTACCATCCCAAAATGTCGAAATCGGTATATTCACTACTTTGGGTGACTTGTGAGGTAATGTTGTAAATGACCAACTCGTTTAGTGACCCCCTTGAAGAAGAAGATGATTCTCCTGTCCCACTCCATTTGTTCAAATTCATGATGGTTTCTGAAGAGTTGAACTTCTTCGATCATTGAAATGATGCTGCACCACTTGATCTTGGAGAAGGCATTCTTGATGGTGAACTTGTTGATTGTGTATCATAGGATGAAAATAGTGCATCCAAATTAGCTTTCAAGTATGCCTTCACATGCCATGGTAGCTCATCAGGAACTTCTGGGTGCTACTCGTACAAGTAGTCAATATTTGTCTCAAAACTTGAAATCTTAAAGTTAAGAATCCAAACAAAAAGCAATATAATACAATAATAGAATTTCTCTATAATATTTCAAATGTTTTTGTTCCATTGCTTGTATCATTTCACTATATTCACTAACGTCCTTATATTGACTAAAGTATAACATACTTGAATTAAAGTAATAATCACATGATTACTGAAATAATATTAACCAGAAAGTAATTGAGTAACATCCTTGAAAGTTAAAGAGAGAGAGACAATAGAGGCACTGTCAAAAAGATAGAAGTATATAGGAGAAGAAAATCCAACACTATTGCAAAAAAATACTAATTGTTTTTATAAGGAACAACACTTTCTAATGTATCATGGGTAGAGTTTCATCTAGTGTTAACATCTATCTTAATTTTTTTTTGTATTTAAACCTTACTCACTACATAAATATTTAAATTATTGTACTCTAACAGTTGAACTTTTAATAAACAAAACAATATCTCAAATGGTGTAAATTACTTCATTTACATGCCTATAACCATTTTTAACAAATAAATTCAACACATGGCATGCACATCTATTATGAAAAAATTTTACATCTAAAACAGGTTTTATTGTTTCTTTAAGAATATTAATAGAAGCATCATTATTCTTGATATTATCAAAAGGAATAGTAAAAATTTTGTCCAAAACTATGAATTCACAACAAATAGAAAGAATAGGTTGTGCAATATTCATAGCATTATGAGGATGTTTAAATGATTTAAAACATATGGTTCTTTTTTGAAGAATCCAATGTTCATCAATCCAATGGCAAGTAACACACACAAAAATACAACATAGTAATTGCTTCCTAAGCTTGTCCATGTTTCTTAAAAAAAAAATACTAACTTATATTAGTAGAAGACCCTTCACATTCAAATGTTTGTTCAACTTTACTTATTGATTAATGTTTTAAGAGACAAAAATAAATAAATAAATAAATAATTTTACATTATATATATATAATTTATGATTGCGTTTAATCAATTATATATTCTAGATATATCAATGTATAAGTTGATTTTTATGACCTGAACCTCTTATTTTAATAGCTAGGGTTGAAGGTCATGTTAAATAACCACATTAGAAAACACCCTTATTTTAAGCTAGTTGGTAAAATTTTTCTTATAAAAATATTATTGATAGAATTTTAGACATTTAAAATGAAATTGTAAATATTCAATTCTAATTGAAAAATCTGCTTAAATTTATAATTAATATTTTTTATAAACAAGTTTATTAGAAAAAAAAAACTCAAAGAAATGAAAAGAAATACTCTCTCATTTCCAAAATATAAGTCGCTTTTGTTTGTATTGTAATATAAGTTATTTTAAGCAATGCATATTTATTATTTTTTTTATTCTTACCCTCGATTTAATATTTTTATTTATTATTCAAAAAATAGCATTATAGCAATAAATATAAGAGATAAAAAATATTTTAAATATAACAAATATATATTTATTATTTATGAATTTATATAAAATGTGGGATAAAATTTATACCCCAGGACAAAAGTAATCATATTTTCAAAACATAAATATTTTCAAAACATAAATGCTAAATGTGTTGAATACTTTTTACTTTCCCCCTTCTTCCCAGAACCCGAGAGCTTCTTTCTATGACTCTTTCTATTATTATTATGAACGTGGTTGATGATATATTTATGAATTATGCGTTCATAATAGACTCACACATGAGAGCAAATTTTTTTTTATATATAAACCTCTGATGTAATTAAATTATGATTATATGATCATCATGATCATTCATAACTGAAAAAATCTTTCACTATTTATTACAAAGCATGAAAATAGTGACAATCATAAATACCCTCTCTCCTAACTCTCCTAAACAGTCCCACAAACAAAGCTTCTCTTTTGTTTTTATTTAGCAGGAACAAAGCTTCTTTTTTGATTCATAGCAGTAGAAGTAGATATATATGGCTTTCCTTTTCTCTCTTTTTCCTCGTCTCTCTTTTTCCTCGTCCTCCACTGTTTCCGTCTGTGTTACAGTCGCTTTCCCAGCTTTGCTCTCTCTAAAACGGGCTTTTTTTCCTTCCTTTTTCCCATGTATGTCCTTTCACAACAGGAGCTTTTGTGGCAGAACCCTTCATAAACCCATGTCACGGTCGCCGCCATTAGCAAAGACGTTTATTGTTTTTTTTTTTTTTTCTCTTGGTAAGAAAAATAATGTATAAATAATATACGTTGTACTAAGAAAATATTCCACCACCCTGGATATATAAATATTTGGTTTACTTTCCTTTCCTTTCCTTTCCTTTCCTTTCTCTGCATGATATAATAGATATTCACATCTTTTTTTCTGCCATCATATATATTCCTAATGGTCCATTAGCCTCTGTGAATCCTACTCAGAAAAACTTGTTTGCATTCTTAGAGATAGAGTGACTTTCATCATCAAGACAGAAAAAAAAGAGAAAGTTTAAGAGAGAAGAAGGCAAGGTGTTTTGTGAATAATGTTGTTTGGGGGTTTAAGAAAGAAAAGAAACGAACGACATTTTTTTTTTTCATTTGGGAGAAGGAAAGAAGAGAATGGAAGATTGTAATCTTACAAAAACAACCCTTTTCATTTGACATTTTAAGTTGAGAGGATCTCTAATCTTCTCTTAAAATTATCCCACTTTTGGAGAGATCCTCTCATTCTTTCCAAGGATCCTTTGTCACTGCAAATTATCCCTCTTCTCTATTAAATAAACTCCGAAATATAAGAAATCTCCTATCTTTCTTCTCATTTTCGCCCTCCTAAGCTAGCTCTTAGGGAAGAATTAAGATATCTTCAAAGGAAAGGTAGAGGTTTTAATAACCTTTGCAGTTACTATATTACCCACAACTTAAATATATTTTAAATAAAATTAAATTACACAAAAAGTTAGTATTTTAATAAAATGAACCTTAAAAATAGTTTTTGTTTCTTTTCTTTTCGAATCTCAAATATAAAAGATTATTTTCCTCTCTCTTTTCCGTTAAATGCGCCTGTCGCCGTTGCAGCTAAAAATAACTGAGGAAGGAGGAGTTGAAGGGTGGGTGGGGGAACTCAAATGGATTATAATTTTCAACAAATTAAATTTAAATAATCTCTTATTATTTTCTCTCATAACTTATCACTTCTTTTACCCTCCAAACTCCCAAACTAATTGTTATGTTGGGGATCAATCTCTTTCTTCTTCTTCTACTTCTAATTAACGAAGTCAAGTATAGATCAAAAAAAAAAATTATTAACGAAGTCAAGTATAGGACAATTCTAGAGCAATTGAATGTTTTGGAATCTAGGTTTTGGTCAATTTTGTGCTTTAATATTTAATCTTTATTTTTTTTCATATTGGTCCTTAAATAGATCATGATT
>JAWZTD010000097.1:3654627-3673497 GCA_035221335.1 Echites panduratus
AAGATCGAGGAACAAAATCCTCCCGGGTTTAAAGAGACAGGAAAAACCTTAACCAGCCAAAAGAAAAATGAAGAAAATGAATAGAAAGATTAGGATATTATAGATATAACAACTGAGAGAAGAGAATTATAAGAAGCTGAGATCCTCCATTGGTGGCTGGTTTCACGGCCTGATTAATTACATATGTAATTACGTGACCTGAATCCTCCATTCTTTAATGATCCCAGCTCAGACTATAGAAACCGTTATATTAAATTCAAATATATGGTTACTATACATAGTAAAACATAATGTGGAAATTAATTCTTTTTCTATGGTTTTGAATTTTAAAGAAATTAGTTCAGACACGTTTGTATTAAAGAAATTGGTCAGTTTTGGATTATCTGCAGGTATGACTTGTATTGGTATGTATTATTACTCTCTCATATATTAATAAAAAATCATAATATATAATCCTTTTGTATGATTTTAGATGTTTTCTTTTCTGTTTTCTTGTTTTCTTTTCCAAAAAATAATAATAATAATCTCCTGATATAAATTCAATGCTAAAATTTTTAAAGGTCATCCATTGCTACCTAATAACCTTTCTAAAAATATTTTTCTAAAAATTGATTATTGTGATTTTTTAATAAAATATTTTGCATTTTATTAAAAAACTTAATTTTTTTGTTTTATAATAGTTTTTTCAAATATTTTATTTTATTATAATGATTTTTAATAATAATTATATTTTTAAAATAAATTACTTTCTTTTATATTTCATATTTTTTTTCTTTACAAAATTTTTTTAGAATGAAATAATATGATATCTATTTTTACTTAAATTTAATTATATTGTTAATAAATTTATTCAATTCATAAATTGATAAATTTTCTAACCCCATTTTTTTTTTTGTTAATCTCTTAGTCAAATGTTTATATAAAATTTTTGTTGGGGATTATATATCAATTTTTTTTACTAAAATTAATGACAATTTAAAAAATCCTAAATTATCTCAAATAATTTTATGAAAACAGAGTTGGAAAAACAGGTTTTTTTTTTGTCTTTTGTTTCATGCTATAGAATTTTTTTACAAAACAATCCAAAAAAAAAAAAAAAAAATTGGCTCATATACTTCCTTCATTTCACAATAAGTGACTTTTTGCTCACCTCTTAAAAGTCCTTGATTTTAGGAGATTTTAAAAACAATTAGACTAAATGTCATTTCTCTTTCTTAGTTATAGATAATGATATCTTTAATATTAATTATCTAGAGAGTTAAGTGAGGGTAAAATTGGAAAAACTTGATTGATAATTTTTGCGTAACAAGCCTAAACAACAATTATTATGATATTAACTTGTAAGCGACAAAATAGAGGAAGTAAATATACTAATTTTAAAATTAAATATTTTATCATGACTTTAACAAATTTTATTAATAAAAAGATTTTGATTTAAATCATTTTAAGTATTATAATTTCAATTTCTTTGCTAAAATAAAATATTCTGATTCAAATTGAAAACATCATTTTACTGGTTTTCATCTAAGACAAAAGGATAAAAATGAAGAGTTTTTTTTGTTATTTAAATTAAGTGTAAAAAATAACAATACGAATAACATTTTATTTATGCGCAAGGAGGTTGCTTCTAAGTTCTAGCTTATGAAAAGCAGAAAGGTCATGGGGCCCACTACTTTCAAGAGAGAAAGTAAGAAGATGGAGGACCCACTTTATACATAATACATCCCTTGATCCCGCCGCCCCCATTGCTGCTTTCTCCTCGACGTCCCCTCCAAACTATAAACCGCCACCAACCTTTTTTTTTTTTTTTTTTTTAACAAAGCGCCACCAAGCCCCTTCTCCCAACGTCCCTTTTCTCACACCTCGCTTTCTCCGCCTGACGGCGGGCTTTCCCTGCCACCTTTAACCTCGCCCTCACCTACGTATATATCGCCGCCACTAGAATATCGCCAATTCTCCAGTTACAGAATATTTCAAGAATGGCTTTGCCTCCCATCCCACTTTCAAAGCCTTTCTTTTCCACCAAACCCACCTCTCAAACTCCACTTTTTTCACTCCCAACCACCAGAAAACTACAGTCGAAACCATGTGTGATCCGTAGTTCCATTGCTACTGCTCCTGCTTCTGCCGCTGCTTCAAAGACTTCTGCTAAGGTGAAGTCAGTGAAGGCTAGACAGATCATCGATAGCAGAGGGAATCCTACCGTGGAGGTTGACCTTGTTACAGATGGTCAACTGTATAGATCGGCTGTCCCAAGTGGGGCCTCTACTGGAATCTATGAGGCCTTGGAGCTTAGAGATGGTGACAAAAGTGCCTATGGAGGTAAAGGTGTCCTCAATGCCGTCAAGAACATTAACGATATCTTGGGTCCCAAGCTTATTGGAGTCGATGTCAGGTACTTTCACTTTTGTCTTTTGTTTCTTACTTCATTTTTTTTGTAATTTTTCATTTGTCTTGTTAGTGTTCTTTAATTCTGAATTTTGCAAATTGCCTTTGTTTAATCTGTATCTCAAGAAAACAGAAGAGTTGTGGCAAATGCATCTAATGCTCTAATGAAGTTGTATTGTTTTCTACATTTTTCTTCCCACATTCAAAGGATATTGTATTTTTAGGCCTTTTGTGTGTATAACTGTATATATACACGCACATTCTCCATTCAATACATGCACGGGTCGATTGGTTGGAGTTCTTAGGTGTTTCAATTTAGGTTTGGGTCAGATTTTTAGTTTTTAAGTGAAATGAGATAATGGATGGTGAATCCAAACACAATCTTACATTTTCAAGAAATTCAACTAAGACTTTTTTTGGCCCTTGTTAAAAAAAAAGGAATCAGGCTGATGTTGATGGAGTTATGCTGGAAATTGACGGAACACCAAACAAATCCAAACTTGGTGCTAATGCAATTCTGGGAGTGTCTCTTAGTGTGTGTAGAGCTGGTGCAGGAGCAAAGGAAATTCCGTTGTACAAACACATTCAGGAATTATCAGGAACAAAAGAGCTTGTTATGCCAGTTCCTGCATTCAATGTGATCAATGGGGGAAGCCATGCTGGCAACAATTTGGCAATGCAAGAATTCATGATACTACCTGTCGGGGCATCTACATTTTCCGAGGCACTTAGAATGGGCAGTGAAGGTTGGCAAGATGTTCCTATTGAATAGAATTTTTTCTCTATAGAAGGTGAAGGTAACCATTTCATTTTATCTTGGGTATCAGTTTATCACATTTTAAAGGGAATCATAAAAGCAAAGTATGGACAAGATGCATGCAACGTTGGAGATGAAGGAGGGTTTGCTCCTAATGTTCAGGACAACAGGGAAGGACTGGTACTGCTCATGGATGCTATTGAAAAAGCTGGATATACGAGCAAGGTGGGAAAAATTACGTATCTTGAACTCTTAAGGAACTTGCACTGGAGATCATTCTTCATTTTTTTGTCTAATATGTGCAGATTAAAATTGGGATGGATGTTGCTGCTTCAGAATTCTTCACAAAAGATGGGAAATATGACCTAAATTTCAAGAAACAACCAAATGATGGTACTCATGTGCTTGCAGCTCAGAGCCTTCGTGATCTTTACAAGGAATTTGTTAAAGATTTCCCAATTTTATCTATTGAAGATCCCTTTGATCAAGATGATTGGGACTCATGGGCATCACTGCAGTCATCAGTTGACATCCAGCTTGTAGGCGATGACTTGTTGGTCACCAATCCGAAGAGAATAGCCGAGGCAATTCAAAAGAAGTCCTGCAATGCTTTGCTATTGAAGGTAAATATTTAGGAGTTTGTTAAGCTTTTACACCATATTTTCTTTGTATCCTATTGTGCAATCAAGTGCAAGTATGCTACCTCTATATGTTGAAATTTTAAACAGATTTAATTGCGACTATGTTCATATTTGAGAAGACTCCTAAAGAAATATGAGTTATTAACTTAATTCAACAACAATTCTTTATTTATTAAGTTCAATTAGCGATTAAATTTAGTTGAAAGTAGGAGCCAATCAGTCTTATGGTTGAAATAGAAAATGCTTTACTCTTGCGCCTATCAGAACCTGTTCTTCTTTTCAAAAATATTTTGATAATTTGCTCATATTGAAAGTAATGTAAAGATTGACTTGTTGCAAACACTTAAAACATTTTAGTTGCGGTTAGATGAGCTTACTCATGTCAGGGTAAACAAAAATATTTTTAAATGTGACTTGTGTCAGTTTTTTTATTATAGTTTGGAATTAGTTAATGCTTTGCTGATTTGGGTGAAAACAATTGAACCAGAAGTCGCTATGCATACATTTCGATATTTCTCTCTCCGGTGATATATATATTACATGGAATTCGATATTTCTCTCTCCGGTGATATATATATTACATGGAACTTTTTGAAGACAATACTTCAGTTCCATTGTTATGGTGACAATGCTAATCTCTTTTAAAAGTTGACCTTTTTAGGCCTTTTTTTCAACTACCATTGAGTATAGAGATATCTTGACCAGAATTTTAGATCTCTTTGTTGATACCATAGCAGATATGTTTGAGCTTAATAGTTTTTGCACTTGAGATGGACATTGGTTCTAATTATCCATTAGTAGCCATGTTTTTTACTAAAGCTTATTTTTAACTGTTAAATTATTCCAGGTTAACCAAATTGGTACTGTAACTGAATCAATTCAAGCAGCCCTTGACTCAAAAGCTGCAGGGTGGGGGGTGATGGTCAGCCATCGCAGTGGTGAAACAGAAGATAACTTCATTGCGGATCTGTCTGTTGGTTTGGCCAGTGGACAGGTAGTTTTCATAATTTTTATTTAATTGCTTCTTATTTATATTCAGATACCTAAGTATTCAATCAATGTTATTATTTCTGCCTGTACAGATCAAGACTGGAGCTCCCTGCCGTAGTGAACGGTTAGCAAAGTACAATCAGGTTGGAAACACAGCTTTTCTAATTTCTTCTTTGTCTGGTCCTTGCTAGATGCAGCCTGATTATTCCCCTCTTTCTTATTCCATTCTACTTGTTTGTGACATTAAGAATTCATCTTGAATGGATTATGTATGTTTCTGGACGTTCAAGTTCTTTAGTGGAACTTCATTAAGCTGCTAGGACTAAGGCATGGTATTAATTCCTTTTTTTCATAACTTGGTTCTTATTTAAATGGAGCATTATAGGTGTTACTGTTGCTCATCTTTTTGGTTCGTTGCAGTGGTATGTTTTAGAGACTATTAGCAGGTCTTAGCTGTAAGTCCTTGTTTGCTTAGACTTGCATCACAATCATAATCTCTCTTTGTTGGAAGATTAGGATTATTTTAAATCCTTGTCCTTCCAAGTAGGAGGGCAGCATAATGCCATTCTTGACGATCATAATCTCTCGTTATTGGAAGATTAGGGTTATTTTAAATCCTTGTCCTTCCAAGTAGGAGGGCAGCATAATGCCATACTTGAGGCATTACAAATGATATACATGAAGTTTATCGTCCTCATATCCTGTGTCACAGTTATTATATGTGAAAACTGAATGATCCTCTTTTTCATTTGGAGAATTTAGGTTTCTAGTCATGCGTGAGGCTCAATATACAAAATACTCTCACTCCCTAACCTCTTGTCTATTTTATTACTTATTTACTTTTATTGTACCAAAAATCTTTGCAATCTTCTAATCATTAAGACATTAATTTCCTTACCCTTCGCATTGCACATTTAGCCATTGGACCCATTGAATGGTGCAATGTGCAGGGTAAGTCATTTTTTACTCTTGTTTAGTGTTTTCTTAATTCCCGTGGCCAGTTAAAGATTGATAAGATTCTTGAAAGTACTAATGTTTTCATTTGATTATTTTCAGTTGCTTCGCATTGAAGAGGAACTTGGAAATGTTCGCTATGCTGGAGAAGCATTCAGATCACCTTGAAATAGCAGATCTATGCTTCTGCTTGTGGACTTAATCAGGCACTGAATAATTTCGAATGATTCTTTGAATTCTAGGTTACATACAGAGGAGATAATTTTGGTTTTCTCAAATGGCCTTTGGGTACCTAAAGCAACATGGAGGATTCATACAGGCATAATAGAATTGGAAAGGGTGTCTTCCATCCTATCCTATGATGCAAATTCATCCCAGTAATAATACTAGTTGTGTTGTTGATCTTGTCTGCCAAGTTCTAGAAGAGGGCAAGCTGGTGTACACTAAACTCAGCATCATTCATTTATGTATTCCCAACAATCTAAACTCAGCAAACATGTCTAGCATATGATTGATTGGACTACAATATTTGACAAAAAATGGAAGTTTTGAAGATGTAAAAGAGTTTTGAGAATTCTGCGTTTCTCGTGTGTAGAAATTTATCAGCAAGAGGGAAGCAAAGCAACTTGTAAGGGCTTAGAAAGTTTTACTGGAATTAGTAGTCTAAACAACAGTATTTGGGTCCATTTCCTTTCACAGATGCAATCAAAACAAAGTCTGGGTAATCTTTTAGAGTTCCTGACTAGACAGAGATGTAACTGAATAAAGCTGTCTGGTAAAACATTGGCAGTTCCAGTACTTGAAACCTCATGGACGTTCTACCAAGACCATATGCCACGAATTTTAGAAGGTTAAGCTTTATAAGAGATAATCAACTATCTAGGAAAATAAGATTGCTACTGTGCAACTCAGAGAAGAACCTTTACATAGCCTTTTGTCAAGCAAATTTTGTAAAACAGCCATTACATTTCAGCTTGAAAGATAGAAGAAGCAATGCCCAATATACAAACGGTTAGTGAAGCTCATGTACAGAAGGTTGATACAGGCTACTCTTTAAGTCCTCTGCAAGCTTGAGGATCCAGCTAAGCCTGCTGATTTCAAATGCATAAATCTGGTGTTTTGTCCATCTTAAGTGTTGAAAGAGCTAGGCCATATATAAGAGCATCAGGAGCTATCTTTAAGAACCATCTCTCAACTTCAGGAAAGAAAGAAATGCTGACTGGCTACTAAAGCACAAGAGCGGGACCCATATACCTTCCGGGACGCATATACAGATCATTCGGTGTACCAATTTCGGAAAGCCAAGCATACTCCTCTTCTTTTCCATTATCAATCTCATTTCCATTTACCGAGGCTGAAAAAGACCACCAGAGATCTCAAATTATTAGGCATCTAAAAGATGATTCTGAATCCAGTTATTCCAGAAGGTATTGTAGTGGAAGAACTTACAGAATGTAGCATAAGGGTAATCATGGTAGTAGGTACATTTTCTGCCAACTGCCTCATCATAAGGAGGTGCCAAGATGTCAAGCACAGCACAAGGAGCTATTGCAGTAAAGCAATGCAGATTTCCTCCACTCTTAGGGTACAAAACAGATGTACTGCATGGTGCAGTCAAAACTTTATCGATGGTCAACTTAGCCAATCTCACTATCAAACAAGGAAGGTTTTGTCAAATTGAATAAAAACACTTCCTACTAGAATTGGCACAACAAGATTTAAAAGAGAGAAAAAAAAAAAAATCAAGCTCACAGTAACCAGATGAACATTCATTTGCCAGTGGATACTATATCATTAATGTTACACTTGAACTCCACAGTCCACAACGACTAAAAATGTGTGAAGATTCTAAGTTACCAAAGACAGAGACCAAACCAAGAGTAAATCAATTGCTATAGTCTATCATAATCTATCTTTCTACAATATCTCTTAAAAGGATAAGAGCTTAGTATGAGACGAGTTGCTGAGGAAAATGCTTAAAATGGAAATGAGAGAAGTGAAACATTAGATATCTGAGTTTGAAGGTAATAAATATATATCAGTGAATCAATAGCAGTTCTAAATTAGAGTATATGATATGAATATTATACATTTTTTTGTGAACCATTGAACTGTATCTTTTCCAGTTGTAAGGAAATTAAGTGGTTGCCAAATGAAAGTTTTACTATTATTATTTTACATATCTGAACTTCATTGCTATCAGTTGGATAAGCTTTCTAGTTGTTCCGAGGAAACTGTCCTTGTAAGAAGGAACTTTTGTGCTCTTCCTATTATATCAACTCTTCATCATATGTTATAGTCAACCACATTTAAGGTCTGTTCAATAAAAGATATAGCTAAGATGATTACACTAGCATGTTGCAACATGATTTCAGATTCAATTCTCAGCTTTTAGATTCAGGAAAGGGCATAATTTAAAAAATACTGGGAAAATTTTCCATTTTCAACTATATAACCACTTTGCCCTCCTGATCTGAATTGGACAACGCATGTTGTTTGCCTAACCATAAAGAGGTTTAAACTTTGACTTTAGACTAATAGATTAAAAAATCAAATTTTCTGGGCTTCAATCGAGTCTGACTTCTTTCAACTTGAGTTCCTATATATTACTCATTTTGTCTGAAATGAATTCCTATATTCTGTTTTGAATAGTCCGAAATTGAATGTCTCATTTCCCAAACTACTAAAAGTTTCATTAAGAAAATTGATAATGCAATGTTTTAATGAACTAAGTCAAATTTTTTTATTAAAATGCATGCAAGTCATAATGGGACATTCAATTCTGAACAAAGTTAGTATAACTTTTTTTTTTTCTTTTCTTCAGGTAGAGTTATTATGACAAATTACTAAACACAAGCTTTTCATTTTCAGAGACTCTCAACACATTCTACAATGAGTTTAGAATCAAACCTGTAGGGTGACCCACTTGGTTGCTTTTCTTGATTTGGGGTGGCTCAACCCAATCATATGCTTTCACATGCAAGGAACCATATAGAACTTTGCTTAGAACAGTCATCCCAGGATGGTCATGAAGAGGAATGACTGAAGAAGTAGGGAAGGAAAATATGCACATCTGCATTGGATACATTTGATTAAACAGCTAATTCCTTTACCAACAAATAGAAAATGGAAACTTATTAATGCAGGTTGGTTTCGGTGAAGCTGTTCCTGGGCAATCAGTAAAGGATTAGAAAGATATGGAATAGAATGATAAACAAATGAGAATTGAAAGTGGTCATAAAAGACCACCTTCATGAAGAACAACCCTTTTAGTTAGTGCAACCTTGTGAACATGACCTCTAAGGCATAGAAGAGGCATATATGTTCATCATAATGCAGGGAGAGTACAGTTAAATATAAATGATTTCCTCAGTTGGAAAGGTGCTTAGTTGTTGGAGATTATCATATATATGAACAGAAAATCTAAAAAAGATCATATCTATGTTTATGGCAACATGCTCCACTTTATTTCTGCCAGCTATTCCCCATTTCTTGGATTTTGGGCTAAAAGCAGATTCTAGGAAGGAGACCTTTTCTGGTCCTGGTCTAATTCGTTAGAACACGGTGAATTGATAGAGGAAAGCTGTTGTTTACTGATTTAAAGGTACAAAGGGAATAAAAGACTCAGAGGTATTCAGCAAGCAACTTGGAGTGATTTTTGAGCAAAGGAGAGAACTGTAAATTTTAGGTGAAAGCACCCAGTGTTTAATATGAACCGGCTGGCAGCAAAAGGTTCTAAAAAACCACATTTACGGTGGAAAGGCATGGACTGCTAAAAGTAGGTCATGTAACGACCAATAAACTTTTGGAAGCATTAGTTGAAAGACAATGATAACAAATTTGAAGACGACAGAGAACAAAACAGTTTGCTAAATTTCAAATTCATTTCCTAGGATCAGAAATATTAGTCTAAATGAAACACAACAGTTGGGAACAAGAAGTAAATCTCACCGTAAAAGTCTCGCCTTCATGTATGTCCACATATGTTATTGGTTGGGCCCACCGGTCCACCCTATTAAACAAGTTAAGTCCTAACAGTCCATGGCCTCTATCATCCTCTTGGTTTTCATCTTTCAGCCCAACATCAGAGGGACCAATTGTGTCTACAAGATAACAGTAAACGGTGCAACCACATCATAGCAGTCAGCATTTTGAAAAGAATGTATGGCATCACATATCATAAAGAATCCTGTCTATCATGGCTAGAACCTTACACCACATTCAAAACTTGGCATTTGACGCCACAAAATTTAAGGACACTTTTCCTCAGATGAAGGAAAGAAGAGACAGAAACAAGTATAGCCGAAAGCAAGAGAGACATATTCGTCTGTCAAGAAAACAGCCACCAAGTAAAATGCTTTTTGCTGAGCCTTATTTAAAACGAAAGCGATGTGAGTGGAACTCATTGCACATTAAACTTGATTACCTTCTCTTTGTATCTAGGATCTAAATGAAACTGAAACAAGGTATTGGTTCCATACAGAATATATTTCATTAGTAATGACTGTAGATGTCAATACAAACAATGCAGACAAAAGCCGTTACGAAATCAGAAAATCCTTTTTGTAACAGAAACAAAGTGGTATAATATCAACTGATACCTAAACAAGTGAACCTTCATAAAAGTTTATCCTTCATCAGAAAATCTACGCATCTGGAAGAAATTAAAGACAAAGAAGTTTCTAATCCTGAAATTCGGAACAAAATCTTCTCCTTACAATTCATAATTGGTACAAAATCGAGAAAATGACAAACATTGACGTAACATGTGGCAAGTATCCCTGTAGATAAGCAATAAATTTCACAAAGTTCGGGAGCTTTAGTCACTATTTGGAATTTTCCTTTTTCGGGATTTTTAATATGGGGTCATGCTTTCATACTCCATTTATCTCATCTATCTACCAATGTCAAACGACTAAATCTCTCTGGTTTACAGTGAAAGAACGAAATAATTTGCTTCCGAGATTGAATTTGTTTTGTTACATTTACACAAGAAAATTTAAAAAACTAAACAAATTTAGCTAATAAATCAAACACCCATATCATAAATCATCAAATAATCACAGACCCATATCATAATATGTCACATTATCACAAAAATTCCGAACCAGAATCCAATTGCCGGACCCAGTAACAATAATAGGAATTTTAAAAAAATAAAATAAAATAAAATCGAAAACGTACCTAACAAAGAGGTAAGCTTTTGGATTGCTTGAAAGGGGGGTGGCAGTGATCCGTTGGGATAAAAAGTTTTCTTGCATAGGTCGTATAGAGCTTGAATCGAGGAAGAGGAACTCTTCTTCGTCATGCTGCAGAGCCTTCGGTGCATGCACATCCTGAACAGGATTTCCAGTGGTCTTAAAATATGGAGTCCTTAACAGTTAATTCCATCCTCATCAGATGAATTTTGAAATATTTTAAAGGTTTTGGGGCCAATTTGAAAATAAGCATAAAGAAGAACATCCTTCTAGAGAAAAGTAGAGTAAATGAAAATTTTGTACTCGCAAGTTTGGAAAACGACGGCGTCGTATCAGCTCCATTCCATTCGTTTCCAGAAGGCGGGAAGTCGGAACTAGAAAAGATAAATAGAGATAAGAGGTTGTCAGAAGAAGAAACCCTCGATTTCAAATTCTTTTATTCTTCATAGAATTTCTCGAACTGGAGGAAAGACAAGAAATGCAAAGCAACGAAAGTGAAGCCATTTTCGAATCGTTGAATCTGAATCCGCAGCTCTTCATTAATGAGGTTCTCAATTCCGTCGACGACCTGGTTGATGAAGCCTTCACCTTTTTCCACCAGTATAGCTCTCTCTCGCCTGATGCCAACTGCTCCATTAGTCTTCTTGTTATCTTAATTTTTATTATTATTGTTGTTATTTGAAATTATGCTGTTACATTGAATGAATAATAGGCAAGCATCCACAATGTTGAAAAGTGCCGAGGCTGATCGGTCAAGTGATCTTACGAAGGTGAATTTTAATCTTTTGTGTTTTGTATGTGTGCTGATAATTTGTATTTTGTGTTTACTTTTGGCTTTATGGTAGATTAGGGTTGTTTAGTGATGGGAATAACTGAAAAAATGTGAGTATAAAGTTGATATCTTTCTAATTGTTGCTGCATTTAATTGAAAAGGGTGTGGCTTTTGTGCGTAACATGGTCCAATCAGCTTTGGATAGACGGTTGAATATGTGGGAGAAGTATTGTTTGCGGCATTGCTTCGTTGTTCCAGAAGGATTTTCAGTTCCCAAAGCTGTAAGATTTCTGGACTAATTTTTTTTCAAGTTCATGTTTTTGCTTAGTTGCCTTTCAGGATTTCTTTATAATTTGTTTTCTGTGCATTTTATTTTTATTCGGGGTATAAAGGTTTAGCTTGTGACTTTGCCTGACATAGTTATTGAATCAGAACAGGAGAATATTTGAGAATTTGTTGCATTTTTACCATTTCTCTGCTTAACAAACTTTATAGTGAGGAAAGAAGGTCCAATGATCCATTATTGTATAAACAGAGTGAGAGACATGCAACATGAATAATTGAATTTGAAATGATCAGTATTTTGTACTAGAATAAGGAACGCTACCAATGGCTGTTGGTAACTTGATGGTAAAGTTGTTATTTCAAAATTTTCATTCAATAAAAGTTATTTGATTAAGATTGTTGGTCTGTACAAATGTCAACTATAGGATGAGTCAGCTGCCAAGACCTTATTGGATCTTGATACCCTTGGTGATACAGAGATAGATGCACAACTAGAGTCCTTGAGAAATCAACTGACTTTGGTATGCAAGACCACGTGAATTTCAAATCTTTTGTACACGTACGTTGCATATTTTGTATTCTAAGTTTTACTCTTTTCCTTCTCTCCTCAGGTTGGACAAGAGTCTGCAGATCTTGAAAGGGAAATTCAGATGCTACAAAGGCAATCCATGTTAACCAGTCATTCTTCTGCATCTATTAATGAAGTGTTACAGTTGTATGAGAAAGATTCCATGCATGCAATGTTCCAAGGTATTTAAAAATCTAATTTACCTAGAATTCACTAGAACAGAATTCTACACTTCCTGACTTGTTTGCCATTTTTCTGATCATGGTGGTACTGGCAATGATACATTAGCTATTTGGATCACTGACTTAAGCAGCAATACACAACATCAATCTCCCTCATTCATTGCATTTTTTTTTTGTCCTGTCTTCTTTTTCCTCTGCTATGATCTTGGAGTTGGTTTCTAATTGGTGACGCATAACTCGTAGATGTTGTTCAAACCTCTGTGCCCTTAACTTTTTAATTCAATTCAAACTCTCATTGTTCATATAATGTTTTGATATAATATCATTCTTTCCCGCAGAGTTAGTAAAAACTGTATCAGAGTTTCAAGGGAAGGTGGATAAGATGAAAGTTAAAAGGATGGAAGAAATTGAATATGGTAGAGCAGAGAGGATGAACGTATCAAATGGAGAAATACTCAAAGCTACTCGTCCCATCAGTTAGCACAATTGCAATTTATCAAATACTCTTGAAATATCCTATAAAAGGGGAGCATGACAAAATTGCTGCTTTTTATGTGCCAGGTCTCTTTGATGCTAAACTTGAAGAACTGGAAGAACTTTTGGATGACTTGAAGACTGCGTGAAGCTTGGGGTATAGCTTTTTGGCATTTATGTGTGCAGTAAGTACCAGAATTGCTTAGTGAAAAATGCACATGTTTATTATCTTTTTTTGTATGCAACTGAAGTCTGTTGCTGAGCTGCAAAGGTGTATAGTTTCTAACAGCTGAAAGCATTTATTCTTTAATTTTTATAAGTTGTCCCATATCGTTTGCGGGTTTTATAATTTCAAAGCAAACTATTTTCATTTTCTTTTCTTCTTGCCTTATGGGCAGCACTATCAGTTTTTAAAGTAGTTGAATATTACAAAGAACAAGGAATGGTTCCACGTACCAATGCAGACAAATCGCAGGGCCACAAGAAATTGGTTGTATAAATTTGTTAAAAGTTTGAGAACAATATAACTGTAGGATTGAATATCAGTTAGATCATCTAGAAACTAACTATCAGATAATGGTTTTTGTTAGTATGATTAGTAGTTTTGTTTGGATATTTATTTGGTTAGCAGGATAATCATGCATGTGTAATTATTTATCCTAAAATCTTGGTATTTTCCTTTTGCCCAAGATATCAGGGATTGATGGAATCATTGCTTATAGGAAGGTAATCACAACGGCTATCAATTCTCAAGAAAGGTTGACTACAACGACTATCTTCAATGATTCTATAAAGAGAGGATTCAAAAAGAAGATTGATATATGAGATAAGCAACTGTGATTGAGAACAAGAGAAAGAAATATTGTTATGTGATTTGAAAGAAAATTGTCAAAGTGTGTCTTTGACAAGAGAGTTGTGAGATTGTGGTTTCGGCACTAAAGCAAAGAAGTGAGAGACCAAAATAGCACGGGGCTTGTTGTGGGAACAGTCTCTCATAGTATCAAAAACACACTCTAACAACTCTCTTGTCAAAGAGACACTTTGACAACTTTCTTTTAAGTCACACAACAATATTTCTGTCTTCTCAATCACAGTTGCTATCTCATATGTCAATCTTCTTTTGAATCCCTCTTTATAGAATCATTGGAGATAGCTGTTGTATTCAACTTTCCTTGAGAAATGAAGGCCATTGTGATCATCTTCCTTTAAACCATGATTCCATCCATTGTGATCTCCTTCCCTTAAGCCATGATTCCATCAATCCTTGATGTCTAGGGCAATAGAAAAATCTCAAGATTTTAGGATAAATAATCACATATGCAAGATTATCCTGTTAATCAAATAAATATCCAAATAATATTACTAAACAAACTTACTAACAATCTCCCTCGTGGATATTTGTCTGGTGCAAAACTACCATTAACAGATAGCAAAAACCAAAAGTAACACACGATAGTTTTTACAGATCATAGGAGTTCCAAAAGGAAAACGATAAACAAATATAGCTAAGGTCAACAATCTGTAAAGCCAATAGTAATCACTTAAAAGGCAAATCTAAAAATCAGATTCTGTCAAAAGTACTTGTCTGCTTCCCCTTTTTGTGCAAGACAAATATTGAGACTTTTTTTGTAATTGAACAATGGCCTTCTCATGCTCAAAAAGAGTGGATGACATGTAAAGAGAATGTTGTTGAAGTTGCTTAAGCATGGTATCTGTGGTCATGGAATCATCCACTACTTGAAGCAGTAAGTTTTGAAGATCATGAGCTCTGTCCTCCAGAACTCTGTAATTTTTACGTGTGACGTATTGATCAAGGAGTAGTACATCAAGAAGTTCTTTTGAAGATAGGCTCCTTAGCAATAGCTTCGGAAGAATCATCAAAAGGAACCATTTGTTAAGCTTTGCCACGAGTCTTTTTAGAGGCCAAACTTTTCTAACTTTGAGCTTTCTTTTCAGGAATAGACACCTCTTGATCCTTTTTAGTGCTCAAGACCTTTGTTTTTAGATCAACAAATGAATTAGATTTATAGCACCAAACCTGTAAATGCATTGAGTACTCTTTGAGAAGACAAGGAAAAGGTAAGCGGGCATGAGGATTTTTTAGATTTCCAACCATGTGAACATTGTTGTCAAAAATTGTTTGACCTAGGTTCATTGGTGTTCCTTCCATTATGCAATAGATGAGTAGAGTGTTTTCTTTAAACAGTCAAGAAGCATTTGCAGTCAGACTCCAATTGTTAATAACAATCTTGAAATGGACAAAGTTTAACTTTGAACTTCATTCTATGATTTTATTTCTTGTAATAACCTTCACAACTTAATTCATATTAACATTGACATCCATAATGCAACCTACAATCTCATCAATAGGAACTTTTAAAAACTTAGAAATTAGTTTAAGAGATAATTTATGCCAAGCACCATGAATAAAAAATGAATGGAAGAACTTTGATTGAGGATCAGTAATGTCACTATATAGATTGGCATATAATTCTTTAACCAATGGAACACAATAACGTTTGGCAAAGTAGTATCATGAAAATGTCTTTCAATAGGTGTCTAGTATCTTTCACAGAGAGGTAGAGTATTATTTGACAAATATGTTTGATAATCACTTTGTGGAATTGATTGGTGATTACTTGTTTGTGCCAATTTCAGTTTTCAGTAATCTTGCTGATCATTTATTCTTGGCCTTAATTCTGCTGGCTGAACCTCCTGTTATTGATCTTGATGATTACTCTTCTGAATGTTTGAGTGTTCCTACATCTCCTGTGCATGATGTTGTCTTTGTCAAAGTTGAAGCTTAAGGTTAAGAAAGTGTCCGATAAAAGAAAAAACATAAAGTAATCTTCACTCTAGAAGTTCTTTTGAAGAGGTTTATCAACAGATAACCCTGTCCCTCAAATGATTTAACTCGTTTATTTGAAAGACATTCCTCAGCTTTGGCAACCAAACGAGCTGACGTTCTAGTTTTTCTTTTACCAAACATTCTCTTATCTTTAGAAGCTAACAAAGATAACATCATGCACAGGAGACAAGAAGTTCAACCAGCACAGTATTAAGACCAAGAATAAATGATTAGGATTAGCAAAAACCGAAATTGGCACAAACAAGTAATCACCAATCGATTCCATAGAGTGCTTTTCAAACATATGTGTCACATACTATTCTAACATCTTTGCAAAAAATACTAGAAACCCATTGAAAGACACTTTCTCAATACTACTACTTTTGCCGAACTTTATTGTGTTCCATTGGTTGAATTCTATGCCAATCTACATCGTGACATTGTTGATCCTCAATCAAAGTTCATCTTTTATTCATGGTGCTTAGTATAAAATATCTCTTAAATTGATTTATGAATTTTTAAAAGTTCCTTTTGATGAGAATGTGGGTTGCGTTATGGATGTCAATATGAATCCAGTTGTGAAGGTTATTAAAGGAAATAGAATAAGTTTTTAGAGTTAAACTTTGTCCTTTTCAAGATTGCTATTAACAATTAAAGTCCGACTGCAAATTCTTCTTGTGAGCTTAAAAAAACACTCTGCACAATGCAAGGAACACTAATGAACCTGGGTCAAATAATTTTTCTAAAAAATCCTCATGCCTATTTACCTTTTTCTTGTCTTCTCATAGAGTACTTTATGCATTTGCAGGTTAAGTGCTATAACTCTGTTTCATTTGTTGATGTTCTAAAAACAAAGGTCTCAAGTACTAAAAAGGATCAAGAGGAGTCTATTCCTGAATTGGAAGAGTCTCTCTATTCACAATCCACTTATCTCAAAGAAAACAAAGCAAATGGTTCTGGATTACCCTTTGAGCAATATGTTACATGTAAAGAATACAAAGTTCTAGATTACAAAGATGTCACTCCTTTTGAGCATGAGAGGGCCATTGCAGAAAAAGTCTTAATCTTGATATTTGTCTGGCACAAAAAAGGGGAGCAAACTGGTACTTTTGATAGGATTTGGCTTTACAGACTATTAACCTTGATGCTGAACTTTGGAACTTAGCTACATTTGTTTATCATTTTCCTTTTGCAACTGTTTTTGACTCTAATGATTTGTAAAAACTATCGTATGTTACTCTTGGTTTTTGTTATCGGTTAATGGTAGTTTTGCACCAAACAAATATTCAAGGGGGAGATTGTTAGTAGTATTGTTTGGATATTTACTTGGTTAACAAAACAATCATGCATGTGATTATCTATCCTAAAATCTTGGGATTTTCTTGTTGCCCAAGATATAGGGATTGATGGAATCATGGCTTAAGGGAAGGAGGTCACAATGGATGGAACCATGGCTTAAAGGAAGATGATCACAATGGCTATCAATTCTCAAGGAAGGTTGAATACAACAGCTATCTTCAATGATTCTATAAAGAGGAGATTGATATATGAGATAGGCAACTGTGATTGAAAATGAGAAAGAAATATTGTTGTGAGTTGAATGAAAGTTGTCAAAGTGCCTCTTTGACAAGATAGTTGGCAAAGCACTAAGACAAAGAATTGAGAAACAAAACAGCGAGGGGGAGTTGCTATGGGAAAAATATCTCATAGGAATTGTTCATGTGTAGAGCATTTGACATCTCTTGTAATCTTAAAGATTGAGACTGAGTGGATTGGATCAAGGGAATGAGCATTGCTGAACTGCTGTTTTTAACCTCTTAAAAAAATCTGCATTGTTTATCAGGTGTTAAGGGAAAAAAAATCATTATTTTGTATCGAGTATGCTTTTTCCTGTTCTGTCTGTAATAGCATCAGCTCCTTCTCTGGCTTTGCCTCAGCTGATGAGCATGAGAACAGAAACTGCTTTTAGGCTTTGAATGAGGTAGTGTTATCTAGTGCTGTAGATAATTGCACATCTCATAAGCCAAAGGAAAAGCTGTGCATTTTTTAGAACTGAGGCAATCATGAATACTTTTTTTGTTCTTTGCTAGTTTGCTAAATGTTCATGCAATTTGTTGCATGAAATTTCATAATTTTAGAATTACAGAAAAGTTGGCCATGCATTCTAAATTTGATTTCTTTTCTTCCCTTTGATTAAACTTTGGACAGTGGAAGTTTACTTTGCAATAATTTGAGAAGAGTAGATTTACGTGGTATGGTATCCTGATGGAGGAGGATACCTTGATCTGAATCAGGATTTTATGTGTTAGTCTTTCTTTAATGCAACTGGTCTGGTAACCTCGTGTGCAACATCCCTTGCTTTTGAAGCTGAAGTTATTGCATTGGTTATTGCTTTGGCTGCAGATTCTGCTTTTCAGTTATGTTGCTTTTGTGAGGTTTGTTATAATGAACAAGGCAGTCCCTTACTCCCTATGGAAGCTGGCTTGACAATATAACTCCAGAAGTTGAATGTAATTATATCTGCTTTCCAACCGATACTTGATTTGGTTTTAGAAGTTAAGGAAACTTTTTGAACTGTGATATTTGTGTACATAACTTGCCTTTTGAAATCCTTGTTATTCGGTCTTATAGATAATATTGGATTAGATACAGATCAATACAGCTGATATGTATTCAATATGGATACTGTTTTACTTCTAGTATGTTTCTTGGATGATTCCTTCCCCTGACTTCATTCTTATTCAGCTTAATGAGCGAGTTTTTTATACTAAATCATATAAATATGTATATATATATATATATATATATATATA